>PVLA01005965.1:0-134207 GCA_004027455.1 Hydrochoerus hydrochaeris
TGTTTTGTGCTCTGGGTGAATGATTTGAGGATGATAATGTGCAATCTATGTACCATTATTGCCCCCTGATTGATGTGTTTTGAAATTTTGTGGTAGTTGCTGCTGCCTTTCCCTCTCCCCCCTCCCCCTCCCCTCTTCTTCTTCTTCTTCTTCTTCTTCTTCTTCTTCTTCTTCTTCTTCTTCTTCTTCTTCTTCTTCTCTCTCTCTCTCTCTCTCTCTCTCTCTCTCTCTCTCTCTCTCTCAATCATCATTTAAACCAGTGACCTGACTTGGGTTCTTCAGAAGCAGACCTTGAGATAAAGGTTCTGGAGAATGCGGTTCATGTAGGCGGGACGTCAGCCGGGAAGGAAGCAACCAGTAAGATTAGGCACCATCGATCGGGACTGATCAGGAAACACAGCGACTGTGGCAGATGGTGTAAGGCGCACGCTCCAGAGTTGTTTCCACACGGGGGCGAGGAAGCCGGGATGGTTACACACCCGCTGTCATCAGCCATCGATGGAGGTGGCATTGGGGGTGCTAATTTGCTGGCACCTCTGGTCTAATATTCCAAGCTCCCAGAGGTGGGGAGGAAGATGGTGCTGGCAGCTGCAGAAAGAGGAAAGCGCACTAACGGGTGGCCCGGGGAAAGCAGTTCAGGCCCACATGACTTCAGCTTGACAGGACTGTAGCCGGCTTGAATTAGAACCACCAGAGTAAGCGCAGTCAGTTTTGTTTTTTAACTTCAGAATCATTTTATTTGGCTCCTTTTAAAAGTCCACCTTACATTCTTATTGGCATTATCTTGAATCTATAAATTATTTTGGGAGAAATTGAGACCATTAACATCGATGGTGATAACTGATACGTGGCGACTTATCCTCGGTGTTATTTTCCTGTTGTTGGCTCCCCCACCTTTTCTGCTCCTCCCTCTGTTTAATTGTTTGCCTTTCCTGGTGGATTTCTTCTGTTGGGGTTCATGGAGTTATATAGTCCTTATTATCTCTTTCTAGAATGTCCTTCAGAACATTTTGGAGTGCTGGTTTGGTGGTCATAAACTTCCTTAGAGGTTGTTTGTTATGGAATTATCTTAATTCTCCATCAGTTTTGAAAGAGTTTTGTTTGGTACATCAATCTGGGTTGAAAGTTGTGTTCCTTTAGAACTTGAAATGCTTCATTCCAAGCCCTCCTTGACAAGGATCTGTGCTGAGAAGTCAGCTGTGATTCTGATGGACTTTCCTTTATAGGTGATTTGCTTCTTTTCTCTAACAGCTTTTAAGGTTCTATTCTTGTGTTGAATTTTTGGGATTTTGACTATGACATGCCTGGCTGTAGATTTTTTTTTTTTTATCATGGCTAATTGGAGTTCTAATGCCTGACCTATCCATATGTCAAATTCTTTTTCTCTATCAGGGAAGGTTTCTGCTGTGATGTCTGTGAACAGTTTCTCTATTTCATTTATGCTATGTTCTGCCTTTTCATTAACTCCAGTCTATCTTAAGTTATTTTTCTTTGCCTCATCTAGCAGCTGCTGGATTGGTTTCCCATGATCCTTTGCTATTTTTAAGAAATCTTTCTTTGCTTCATGCAATGGAAAGCTACCCAACTATAAAATAGAATAATCTCGATGTTCTTGTAGGTAAATGGATGCAACTGGAGATCATGTTCGTGGGTGAAACAGTTTGAACTCATATGTGTGAACCCTAGCATAAGAAACAGAAGGAGTTAGCGGCATCCAAAAGCAACATAGTTATTGTAAGAGTGATAGGGGAGGAAACACCTGGGAGGAGAAGGTGGTAGCTACTGTTAATTTCTTATTGTCTTGTCTTAAACTCTTGTATTGTTTTCATAATCTTGTTAGGTTTGGCTTTGTTCTGTCTTGTTGTGTAAGATTTTACTCTGTCTGATGGTATGGGCGGCTATTTTGAACATAATGGGCTGTATTATGGTAATCATGGTTGGTTTCCTGTTATATTGTTTTGAAGTGTTATAATGCTTTCATTCATTTGTTTCATTGGTTTTATTCTGTTTTTTTTGTTTGATTTTATTATGTGTGATGGTATGAGCAGCTGTTTTGAAGAAAACAAGACATTATGGCAGCCACTGCTGATTTCCTATCATCTTATTTTTGAAGTCCTTTCATGCTTTTGCCCTTTTGTTTTGATTGGTTCTATTGCTGTGTTTTATTTGATTTTATTATGTGTAGTGGTATAGACAACTTTTTTGAGGAAAATGAGATATTATAGTAGCCATTGTTCATTTCCTGTTATCTGGTTTTGAAGTCCTGTAATGCCTTCATTCTTTTGATTGATTTTACACTATTTTGTTATGTTTATATTATTATGTGTAAAGGTTTGCTCAACTATTTCACAGAAAATGAGACCTTGTGATAGCCATTGTTGATGTCCTGTTGTCTTGTTGTGAAGTCCTGTGTTACTTGCACTGTTCTGTTCTGATTTGCTTTGTTCTGTTTTGTTGTGTTTCTTTTGTTTTATTCTCTTTAAAATAAAAAAAGTGAAAAAGAAATCTTTCTTTTCATGATTGCTAATCATAAGCCTGTCTTCTATATCTGAAATCCTGTCCTCGCATTGGCTTAATCTGCTGCAAATACTTTCAATGGAATTTTTATTCTCCTGGATATCTGCCTTATGGATTCCATTTCTTTCCTATGCTGAGCATTTATGGTTTCCATAATTTTCTTAAGCTCCTCTATTTTGTTTTTAATCTATGTCTGCTCTAGAGTCACTAAGCATGGTTTTCATTGTGGACACTATCTCTGCAGTTATCTGAGAAATTATTTCTGATTTGAATTTTTCTAGAACCTTATTCAATTGCTTTGTTGTTACCACTTTGGAGAGACCAAGCAGGTAGCTTCTGGAATGTTCCATTTCATTGTGTCCTAGGTTTGCCTTTGGTGAACTGGATGTCTGGGGTTGCATCTTATTTAAGTATCTTCTCATTTTCTTTTCTTTTCTTAGTTTAATTCCTGGGGTGATGCTTATAAACTGCCTGTGGTGAGTTGCTTTATTGCTAGTATTTAGAACCCTTAGGAAATGACTATTTCTCCAAGATATCTTCCAGGTGTAGCTGGTTTTTGTGTTTTGAGTCTGTTGTAAGATCCTACCTCTTCAATTTGTTGGGGATGAGAAGTTGTTGCCTGTTTGACCAGCCCCCAGTTCTTTGGCACTCTGCCTCAGCATTTCCTGTGACCCTTAGTCAATCTCGATCTTGGAATACCAGGAAGAATAGCTGTTTAGAACAATCATGTAATTTTTGCCTAAAGTGGTACCATCAGTAGTAACAATAGCATCATTCACAGCCTAGAAAATGTCAGTCTGAGGTAACAATTAATTTGCCACCTTTAACCATGTGAACTAGATTTGTGATTGTATAACAAAACCTAAAATAAACCAGAAAACTATCTGCAGTATATAAGTCCCTAATATAACAATTTTACCCTCAGGAGTTAAAATTGAAAAGGGATTAGGGAAAAAAATAGAGAGGTAGAAGAAGAGGAAGAGATTAGAAGTAGGGCTAGAGGACAAAGAGGTTTCATGCTAACTTTGGGAAACTGGTGCAGAAGACTGAAGGGAAAGAGAGAAGGAAGAGATTAAAAAAAAACAGAACCACAACCACAGTGAGGCTAGAAACCACATTCACGCTCATAAAAACAAGATCAAATGATGCAGGAAGAAGACACAAAAACAAAACCACCACTAC
Source organism: Hydrochoerus hydrochaeris (assembly GCA_004027455.1). Taxonomy (NCBI): domain Eukaryota; kingdom Metazoa; phylum Chordata; class Mammalia; order Rodentia; family Hydrochaeridae; genus Hydrochoerus; species Hydrochoerus hydrochaeris. The sequence goes on from PVLA01005965.1 coordinate 3,700, forward strand.
AACAAAACACAGAGAGAGAAACAAACAAATAAACAAACAAAAAGTCCACTTCCAGGGTTGTCTCTGCTGTCACAGGTAGACAACATGTGGAGACAGAGTTCCTATCCGTGTTCATTTATCCCAGAAAACCTGCAGTAGCTATCTGGCAAGGTAGTAGATAATCTTAGCGAACCTGCACATTCTGGCAGGGACGAGGTTCATTCAGCCTGCAGCTACCAGTCACCTTCTGCAGGCCTGAGCCCCGCTGGGAGTAGGTAGATGGAGCCACTCTGCATTCTGAGTTCAGCCAGCCCCTCTCCAGGATGGCTCCTGGCCAATCACACCCTCCGGTGGGATGACTGGGCCCTCAGCTCGTGCAGTCCTTCACGTCCACGGCTCCTCTCCACTGCCATATCTCTCCATGGAGACCTCCGGGGTCACCAGCAGTCCCTGTGTGTCTGCCTTCCACTTGTGCAGTGAGTCCCGTCTCAGGGAGAGGGCACCACCGGCTACTTCCTTCTTCTTCATTGAAGTTTCTCTTTGTTCTTCAGTTCATGCTTCAGATCCTTCCTGGGTCTGGGGGACCCACTTCACTCCTTCCTGTCTTCCTCCTGTTGCTATATTCCAGCGTCTGAATGGCGACGCTCAGGCTCTTTCTCTGCTGGTTACTGCTCTGTCTAAAAACTGTGAAAACACAAAACCATTAGGGTAGTGTGGGGGTCTCTACATCTAGACCCTCCAGGGATATGCCTGACTCTTTGAATAAACCAGCTGCATAACCAGGGGCTCTGCACTGGGGACATTTTTTAATCTTTCATTTGGAAACACAGACTTGCTAAATTTCCTTGGCTGAGCTGAAACTTGTAACCCTCCTGCCCGAGACTCCCAGCGTACTGGGACTACAGTCTTGCACTACCATGCGTAACTTAAATACCCTTCTGCTTCTGGCCCAAATTGTGGCGATCCAAAAGGTCTTGCTGCTACCCAGCACTAGGCTTTGAGCAGTAAGTGCCCCAGTACTTGGTGCCCTGCAATCTTAGATCTTCCATCTTGTGCCATCTGAGGCTGGTCCTCGTGTACTGGCACAGGTTGCTTCAGAAGAGGAAAGCATGCTCACAGCTCCTGTACATTAGTTTTATGATAAAAGTGATAAATACATGTAGCAAAAAAGCACTTTGCATCCCAGAAAAGCGTAACAGAAAAAGAATGTACTCCTCCATCCGCGGCACCCCAGCCCCCAGCCCTGAGTTACTACAGGCAACCACTACTGACACATTGTCCATCCAGAAAGTGGCTCATCATGTCTATACCTTTGTTTTCTGCACAGATACACTCATTGGCACATGCTCTTGTACATCTTGTTTTTTGTTTGTTTGGTACTGGGGATTGAACTCATGATCTCATGCTTGCCAGGCTGGCACTTACACTGCTGAGCTAAATCTGCAGCCCCCGGGTTGTTGTTTTTTTTTAAAATATATCTTGACTCCACAAATTTAGGTTGTGGCCAGTTTTTACAGACAGAGCAGAAATAACACACAACTCCCTGCTCTGTGGAAGTGGAAGCCCGGGTCCTTGGTCATGTGTGGTTAACATTTTGACAGATGCTACCAGATCATTCTCTCAAGAGGCTGCCCCTGCTGGTTGTGGAATGAACACTGGCTTCTCCAAACTCTCAGGGGGCATCCCCTTCTCTACCCTGAATCGCATTATCTCTTTCAGTCATCTTATCATAGAGAGCTGAGTTAGGTAGAAATATTATAGGTAGTCAGGTGAGGGTGGGCCTTTGAGAGTCAGGGGAAAGATGAAAACTCATCACGACTGTGGCCAGAGGTGCATTTGTTGGAAGCCAGGCCACAAGATAAAGACAAAATGACCAGGCCTAAGAGAAATGTAGTAACTGGTCTAATGAAACCTAGATAGACATCAGTCACCTTGATGGGTGACCTAGACTCTCGGACTCATCTCTTTCTGACAAGTTCTTTGTTCTCTCCATATGCACTTGCTGTATGACTTGCTTCCTCATTGGATTAACATTACCTAAGCAACTATACTTAAAATCTTATTGGTTGATCATAGCTGTAACCCATGTTGTACCCAAATGGTTGTGGTCTATGATGCTTCCCCTGAGAAGTGAGGTCCTCAGCAACCCACTCAGGGCCCCTCCTAACTCTCAGGAGATGTGTCTTGTCCTCTCAATAAGTATTTCCTACTCTTAACCTCTGTTATTCCTTAGAATTCATTCACTGATTTGGGGAACATGAACTCAGTGTGTCAGATGTCTAGCAGGTTGGGTATTATAATATTTCCTCTATACCATCTTGGAGATTTTAAATCATTTCCTGTGTCATTTGGAGGTCCCACCGATATCGTTGGACTGAGGTAAGAGCTTGATTTTTTTTTCATAGATTCTGGATTGTAACTTACTCAGATAATCAAAATTGTTATTTTGATCCTTATTTGTTACTTGCTTATACCCTGATTTTTTATGCCTTTTCTTTTTCAGTTGCCTACGCTTTGTGTCTATATGGTGTATAAATTGTCTTTTAAAATTGATAAAGTGGAAAGTAAGACTTGTACCCGACCTACTAGATGTCCAGTACAAGTTTATATTCTCTAAAATTGAAGAATGAATGTTAGGAACAATGAAGTGAAGAGCACAATATATTTACTGAGAGAAAGAAAGCTTCTGTCTGAAGGAGAAGCAGAGGGGGTCCTGAGGGGGTTGCTGAGGACCCTCCTTTTCTAGGGATTTTATAGAGCAAAACCACAAGATGAAGTGGGTCCAAGGTGGAGAGAAATGGGAATTCGCAAGGCGGGCGTGAGGTGGGACAGAACTATGGCCAAGCAATGAGATTATGAGTATAATTGCTCTGAAAAAATTGATCAAATTGGGGACAAATGGGGAAGTGAGTTATGCAGCAAGTGGGCATGAATATAGGGCAGGGGCTCTGCCTGTAGGGGGTTAGGTTAGAGGCTTCTTTTGGCTTCCTCAGGGTGAGAGAGACCTATTTAAAATATCACCCCTGATGTTTTATCCTTACGATGTGGGTGCATTTGTTCAATGTTTTGTCTTGAGGTCTGGCCCACAGCAGGAGATGTGTCTTCCCCACAGTTTGTCTTCTGCACTGATTTCTTCGAGGTCTCCAACCTATCTGACTGCCTATAATATTTCTGTTTCACTCAGCGGCCTATAACAAAATGATAATCCATTTAATTTGAGAACAGGAGAAGATTACGACTTTACAAGGCAAGGTCTTGTATTCCTGTTTTCTGTGTGTTGCATTTGGGCTTAGTGGTGTTTGACCTGTTTGTCTGCTGTGATTTGATTAGGGAACTGGTTTAAGAAGGATAATGGTGAAGTTCCCTCTAGTGGGTTTAATACAAAAACCTGTAAAATGGATTTTTTAAAAAAACAAAATAGAGTTTATGTTTGGAAGATGTACATTGATAAATCACAAGACCCCTTAGGCCAATTAGAAAAGACGGTAGGTCAGCAGCCATTCTTAGGACTTGGGGGGCAGGTTTCACTGAGACAGACTGGTCTCAAGCCTCCTCTGCCCTGTAGAGGAAATTTTGAGCCTCTTCTGCCTCAGTTTCCTTTCTTGTCTGGCCTTGCAGTGGAGAGGAGTCAATCCTAGCTCTTGAGATTCCCCACTCTTGCCTTTCTAGGATGAGAGTGATGATTTATGAGCAAGTTTTCTCAATAATTCATCGTGAGCATAAGAAAAGACTTCCTTTTTCTGATCTCATTTCTAATTTTTTCATGCCACATTGTACTTTCCTTTTTTAGAGGCATGTGAGGTTAGAGAAAGTAAAAACATTTCCTTCTATCTAACAACTAAGAACCTTTAAGTTAAGACCATAGAAAATGAGCATTTGTTAATAGCAAAGACAGGGAAATCATCTTGGATGAAGGCGTCCCGGGCTTTTATCTGTTCCTTACAGAAATTTAACACACAGTGGTCACCCTACTAACTACTTAAAAGCTCTTAGAACAGTTTCCACTCTTAAAGCAGGGGACAATTTTCTCACCCCCACTGAAGCCAATGGGCCGAAATGTTGACCAGACAGGCAGCTGAATTCCTTTCCTTTCCAGAGACGGATCTCTGGTTGTATGGAATTGGTAAAAACTGAGAGGTCGACAGAGGGGTCATGGCCCTGGTGACCTTCGGCAGATACCCGAATGTCCCTGGGTGGAGGCTGAGTCCTGACAGCCCAGCTGAATAACCAGCAGAAAAATCTCCACTTTCTTATCATATTTTCTCTCTCTCTGCTACTAAGTTAGAAACCTGGTTTTTCTCCAATTCACTGGGAGTTAACCAGAAAACTCTGATTTGTGAAACAACCTTATTGTTAAACTGTCCCTCCTGCCAAGAAGTTAAGCTAAGACAGTTTGAAGCCACTATTTGCCTTTCATGGACTAGTCATCAGAGAAGTGATTTACACCTGTGCCTTGCACGTGCTAACTAAGAGTAAAAAGAGGTGTTAGTCGGCCTTTCTACTCTTTCATGTATATGTAGAAAACTGATATATGTGCCTTCACTGACATGTAATTTGTGGTTAGTGAGCTATGGGTATAAAGTTAGCCTGTGAGCTCAGAGACATTGACATTTTAGGGGAGTTTGAATAAAATTTAGCCCTATTTTTCTGCTAAGGAATGTTGCCTAGGTTATTAGGTAGATAACCCAAATGTCTCAGTGGATTCTCTGCCCTAGGGCCCAGGGCAAGATTTCTCCAAACCTTTGACTTAACTCTGTCTCTCTCTACAGGAGATCTCTTTTGCAAGTTGGAAAGTGCTTCCCTTTAATCTCTTTTCCTGGCTCTCTTTCAGAGTTAGAAAGCAGTGGTTCTGATCTCTTGATTATTGGTTTTGCTAGCATTGCTTCCTTCTTTAAAGCATAACTTTCACAGTTTTAAGAAGTTGTAACTTGTGCTTTGTGTTTTGTATGTTTTTTTCATTTTATTTTTTGAAACAAGGTCTTGCTAGGTAGTGCAGGCTAGCCTTGTACTTGCTCATATAGCTCATATGAACTCATGATATTCCTCCTGCCTCAGCCTCCTGCATGCTGGAATTACAGGCATGCACCACCATACCTGGCATAATTTGTGCTTTTAAAAACACATGCTGGAGTTAAAAATTCAAGCTCTTGGGGAAGATAGGGTCACAAGTCAGTCAAAATGGCTAGTCTGACCTGGCCTATCTTCTGGGTTCTCTCCAGATGATAGCCATCTGCTCTGTAGTAGGTCACCTTAGAGGACACCTTGAGTATATAGAAATGCTAATTCTTTCTCTTGTGTTGCAGATGGGAGACTTAATATCAAAATCTCCTACTCTGGAATGTATTCTTAAACATTGGAAACCATTCAACCCTCATGTATTGGGAGAGAGCAGTTTAATATTTTTCTGCACCTGTTCATGGTCTGCCTAACCACTTCAGCCAAAATCGAATGCAGAGGGAAGTGATGAGTATGATACTATTTCATAATTAGAATCATACTATAAGAGGGGGCTGGGGATTTAGCTCAGTGGCACAAGCGCCTGCCTAGCAAGTATGAGGTTATAAGTTTGATCCCGGGTACAAAAAAAAAAAAAAAAAAAAAAGAATCATACTGTAAGACAGAGGGAAATGGTCAGAATTGTCTTTTTTCAGACTTTCTTTTCTTTAAGAAATAATCCTTATTTGTGTTCAAATGTAAATATAAACCGGAGGAAACCCAGACACCTCTGGCCCTTAAAACATCTCCTGTCACAGATCTCCTATCCCAGCCTGAGGCTTCCCTGCCTTTGTTCTTTGTAACCCGAGGATGAGGTTTCCATGGCACCTTGATCAAAGCCTAACCCACTATTACTGAGCCTAAGGTTTCTTAAATCAAACACTTAACTACTAATGAGAGCCAAGCAGCATTAGAGGCTGCTCTTATATTTGAGAATGGATATTTTAACTTTTAGAAGGCCAAAAGACAGGCAATCAAGAAAACAACTGGTTCCTACTGGAGACCAAGAAGTACCTACCCAAGACCCCACTGGCCTACTGTTGTAGTTTATGTCAGTGGCCCCCCAGCCTCATGCAATTATGGACTCAACCAAATCTAGCATTTGTGATTGGTTCGTAGTCTAGCACTCAGATTGATGGTATGAGTGTTTCACTCGCTCAGGGGTAGAGCCAGTGTAAAGGTGGGAAGAAGGAGAGTCTTTCTCTTTTGCTTTTGCTTCTGCTGTTTGCAGTGGCTGTGAAGAGCTGCCCTGTCACGCCACGCTGACTTGGAGCCAGCTGAGTATTGACTAAGACCTCCAAGAACTGTAAGAAATAAACCTTTCCTTTTTAAACTTTGGATGTCAGGTATTTTGTCTCAACAACAAGTAAAAAGTAACTAAGATACCTACCAACCAGACAAGAGATTGGAATAGGAGACATCTCCAGACATGCATTCTTGAAAGTCTAAAGAGAATGAGAACTAAGTCCTTCAATTATTTTAAATTGTCAGCTATTCATCAGCAGAAGGATGAGAACCCCTTTGCCTTCTTAGATCACTTACCAGAGGCATTGATAAAACATACACCCCTGGCTCCCAATCTGACAGAAGGACACATTATTCTTAAACACAAGTGTGTCACCCAGTCAGCCTTGGGTGTTAGGACCAATGGCTTTGGCTCCAGAGAGCTCACCTCATGCTTGGGGGAGACTTGCCTCCTCAGGGTTTTATAATCTAGACCAGGAGGAGGCCAAAGGAAGAAAACAGGGACCAAGGGAAAGTGGCTGCGTCTGCTGCAGCCTTAAAAGGGACACACCCCAAGTCTGATTCTCAGGGCTCCAAGACAAACTCCACCACTAAACTCAGCTGCTACTGCTGCAGAAAACCAGGCCAACTTAGGGGAGATGGTGGTAAGAATCCTCATGACAAGAGGCCCCTGAGCCATGCATGCCCTGATGGCAAAAATGACTATTGGACATCAGATGGCCCTCTGAGGTGAAGGCCCCAAGTGTCAGAGCCATCTTCCCAGCTGGTCCAACAAGACCAAAGGGCCCTGGCACACTCTCTGCCTTCTCCCCTGGCAGGACTGTCCTCTCCATGGAGTCCCGGGTAATCATGACTCTAGAGGGAAAAGAAGCCAGCCAATTTCTGGACACTGGAGCATGTCTCTTGGTCCTTCAGCCCTGGCCCTCCCTCCACCTGTCATACCTCAGTGAAAGTCAGTGGAGAGGACATAACTCACTATTTTGCAACCTTTAGGCTATAACTTGGATGGCTTTCTCTTCACTCATTTCTTTTCAATGGTTCCTGAGTTCTGTTGCCCTCCTGGGTAGAGATGCCTTGTTTTTGCTTCAATTCTATAATATTCATGCAGCCTCCCCCTTAGGGAGACAGAAATAAATCCTGAAGTATAGACAACTAAAGGTAGAGTAGGTAGTGCAGTAAGAACTGCCCAGGTGCAAATACATCTCAAAGATCCTATTATTTTTCCTCACTAGGGACAATGCCCACAAAAGCCTAAAGTTAAGGAAGAATTATTGTCTATAATCCATAACTTAAGGACACAAAGTTCAATTAAAGTCTGTAATAACCCACACACTCTACTTTCTCAGATCTTAGAAGATGCCAAATGGTGTAAGATTTAAAAGATGCCTTCTTTTATATTCCTTTCCCACAACTTGACATGCTTTGAATTTTCCCAAATCACGGCCTTACAACATGAAGGTGATGTGCTGATATGTGTCCCCTCAGAAGAGCTCTCTAGCCAAGGCATTTGCGCTCTGCTAAATTTCTTAGCAGACAGAAGTTACTCGGCCTCTAGGTCTAAGGCACAACTTTGGAGCCTTGAGGTAAAAATACTTGGGTCTTATCATATCTAAGGGAATCCAAAGGCTGGAGGAAGAGAGAATTAAACAAATACTTTCCTTCCCACAACCCAAGATCCTAAAACAGCTAAGGGGATTCCTAGGAATTATAGGCTTTCATTGCCTTTGGACAGCAGGTTACAGTGAGATTTCATAACCCCTCTATCAGCTTATCAAGGAAACCCAAAAGGCAGATACGCATATTCTAACCTGACTCCCAGGCCAAATTCCAGAAGCGGAGACCGGGAGCTTCTAAATGCCCGGCACTGAGCCTGCTGAGAGGACACTGTCTCAATCTGTACATTGGTGAAAGGTGGAGCATGGCTTTGGGAGAGCTTACGGAGGATCCTGGACCTGTTCAACAGCCTGTGGAATATCCGAGTCATGAATTAGACGTTATAGCAAAGGGATGGCCTGCATGGCTGTGGCCGCTGCGGCTGGCTCTCCTAGTACCAGAGGCATCCGAGCTGACTTGAGGCACAGATCTCACTGGGTGTGCACCTCACAGTGTGGCAGGACTTCTTTCTTCCAGAGAGAACCTATGGACATCAGACACCCAGCTTCTTAAATAGGAAGCTGTCTACACTGACCAACCATTCAAAGAAATTCACGTTCCTTCTGGAACCCTGCCAGTTTTCTAGGAAAAAGGAAATTAAGGTTGAAAGACATGACTGCAAACAGGGTTACAAGATGTCATGCAGCACATCGAGGCGTTCACTAACTATACTCAGTGGACCTTAAATTGACACTATGACGAGTCTCTCTCCTAAATGAAGAAGTAAAATTAATGAGGCAGGCTGTCTTCCCAAATCATATGGCATTAGACATTTAACAGCAGCACAAAGGGGGTATTTTCAGAGCAGCAACCACAGCACTTGTGCAATTATTAAAAAATTTAAGTGTTGTGTGTACATTCCTGATCCTTCTGCTAATATCCTGATGGCTGTTCAAGATACTAAATGACAGGTTAATGCCACATTAGATTCTGAAATTCCCTGGACCTTCTCTTTACCTTCTTTGAGGGAGGCCATTACCAGCTCCTCCTGGTGGAAGCATTTGTTGGTTATATTCATAGTAATTTAGCTTATCTTATGGAGGAACTGTGTACTTGACTGTTTCTTTGGCCTTGTCCACTCCAGATTTAAGCTGTCCACCTACCCAAAATGACAATGTCAGGCATCTACGAAGAGCCTGTAGACAGACCCTCTGGAGAGTATTTCTGACTTCCAGCCACAATTGCAACCCCCTTTAGCCTGAAATAGCCAAAATGGCCATTGCCCCTTGCCCCTCATGGCAAGTAGGGGTCTCTCCTGAGAGGGGAGAGTATTACAGACAACTAAATTGGTAGAAATATCATAGACACTTAGACAAGGGTGGGCCCTCAAGAAAATCAAGACACACATGAAAACAACTGTGGCCAGAGGCACATCTGTTGGAAGTCAGATCTCAAGACAAAAGATGAAATGAGGGCTGGGGATTTAGCTCAGTGGTATGAGTGCCTGCCCGGCAAGTGCAAAGTCATGAGTTTGATCCCCAGTATCAGGAAAGAAAAAAAAAATAAAAATGACCAGGTCTGAGAGAAGTGGTGACAACTGGTCTAATGAAGTCTAGATAGGTATCAGTCACCTTGGTGGGTAACCGAGACCCTCAGAGTCATCTCTTCCTGAAAAGTCCTTTGTGCTCTCCTTATTCACTTGCTATGTACTTGCTTCCTCATTGGATCAACATTACCTAAGTGACTATACTTGTAATCTTATTGGTCAGTTATAGCTGTGACCCACATTGTACCCACACGGTTGTGCTCTATAAAACTTTCCCTGAGAAGTGGGGTGTCAGCAACCTATTCGGGGCCCCTCCTGTTGTTACAGGCAACTGAGTTAGATAGAAATATTATAGGCAACCAGACAGGGCTAGGTCCTCAAAGGAGCTAGTGCAGAAGGCCAGATAACTTGCAACTGTTGAAGAGACGGATACCTCCTGCTGTGGGCCAGGTCTCAAGACAAAAGATCAAACAAATACACTCACATCCTAAGGAGTGATATTCTAAATAGTTCTCTATCACCCTGAGGAAGCCAGGAGTCTCCATCCCAATCTGCTATGGGACAAGTCATTGCTCTTTAAGCATGTCCACTTGCTATGTGACTAACTTCTCCATTTGTTCTAGATTTAATCAATTTTACCCAAGCAATTAATCTTATTGGTTGACCATAGTTCTGTCCCACCTTATGCCACCTTGAGAGTTCCCATGTTTTCCCCACCTTGGACCCGCCTCACCTCATGGTTTTGCTCTATAAAATCTCTAGAAAAAAATAGGGACTCAGCCCACTCAGACAGAAGCTTTCTTTGTCTCAATAAATATATTCTGCTCTTAACTTCCATTGTTCCTAAAATTCATTCTTTGATTTTAGAGAACATGAACTTGTACTGGACATATAGTAGGTTAGGAGTTTTGTTCCCTTGTATCATGGATTCTTAGGAGCTATGTCACTCCCTCTCAGTAAATATTTACTACTCTTTATTTTTATTGTTATCAGGGATGGAACTCAGGACTACTCTTAACCTATGTGTTTCACTTAGGGGAACACGAACTTGTGTATTAGATGTGTAGCAGATTGGGAGTTGTGATATTTCCCCTATATCATTTTGGAGGTTCTATATCTTTTCCTGTATCAATCTCATGGCACCTGGCTGCAGCCAGACTCTATAACTTCCCTGTGGCCATAAGTCAAGATGACTCAAGTGAAAAAAGAGCAGTAGGTCTTTTAGAGCTCACTAGAGCAGCAGAGGAGAGTTTCATAGTGGCACAGGGGGAGGTGCTTTGATGAATGTGGTTGCCATGGTGAAGCTGGGGGCTTCATTAATTAGAAGCAAGCATCTTATGTGCGTGGCTTGGCAGTGGATGTGGCTTCCTCCTGCTGCTTCTGAGCTGTAAAAGCTGGGGTCTGATGGGAGCTGGCAGTTACTGAGGATGGAGTACTATGGGAGGAATGCTGCAGAAGGTGTGGATTGGAGTTTTGCTGTCTGGTATATTGTGGCTGCTATCTGTGTTTTGGACTCTCATTCCTGAGTCTCTAGCTCTAGCTCAGTGTTTAGCATGAGTATATATTTTGCTTTGTATTAGAGGTAAAGTAACCTCCATCCTCATCCGCTGGGCAGGGATTGAGTTAATAATCCATTGATCTTAAGTGATAAAGCCTCCATAAAAGTCTCAAGATGGCCCTGGGGGGTGGAGAGCTTCCAGGGCTGTGAAAGCATTCATATCTCAGGAGGACAATGCACTCCAGCCCCACAGTGACAAAAGCTTCTGAGGGCAGAGCCCTTGTAGACATTGTGCTACCACCTCTTCCCTTGGCACTTCATTTATAACTTTGATCACAGCCTTAGGTAAGCCCGTTAACCTGAGTAAAGCATCTCCCTGTGAGCCATTATAACAAGTGCTCAAAGCTGGGGGGCCGGGTCATAGGAAACCAAATATGTAGCCAAGATGAACTGAAGTGTGGGTACCCTGGACACCCAACACTTGCAACTGGAGTCTGAATTGGGGCTGTCTCTTGGGCTCTTTCCTCATGGCAAGGATCATCAGTCTGCTCAGGGGGCCCCAAAGGAGATTTTTGCAGATGAAAAATTCCAGGTTAAAGAATGCATGTGTGCAAGACATCAGCAACAACAGCAGGCAGCGTGGATCAGGGCAGAACACAACAGCACAAGAGTGAAAGAGCCGCATGGGCTTTACTGTGTATTTTTTATGCACATTGTTATCACCTGTTTACATTCTTACATGCTGGCCTCATTGGCGCATGTGTAAGTCATGGTTATGTAATAGGCCCCAATGTGTGCCTGCCTTGACATGGGGTCTTGTCCTAAGGGTCACCTGAGCTTTGACTTAATCTGAGTGGTTTCCCATAAGAACCAATTGGTTTCACAGAATTTGAAAATAGTGTGGTGCACAAATTGTACATATTTGATTTCAAAAGTGTTGTGAATGTAGGAAAAGAGTTTTTCTTTAAGCTGGGTTGGATGTGTACGCCTGTAATCCCAGCACTCAGGAGGTAGGAGAACTGCTACAAGTTCACGGTCAGCCTGGGCTACATAGTGAGACTCTGCTTCAAAAAATTTTTTAAAAAATTATTTTGAAAAAAAAAGTTTTTCTTTTATGAGGCCACACAGCCAGATTACATTATTTCTACAGCATTCTTGATCTGTGAATGTGAATTATACTTCGTGCCAATCCTTCAAAAGCCAAAGATCATTATTTATAATGTTTTTTCTTTTTATAATGGAGATTGAACTCATGACCTTGCACTTGCCATTACTTATAATTTTATAACTTCCGCATGCTTGTAATAGCTCTTTGTGCAATTCATAATATGCTTTGCTGGAATTTTATTAAAATTAATTAAATACAGTTGTATAATGTGCATTTTTCAAAGTTCATATAAGTCAAACATCCCTAATTCAAAAAATCCAAAATCTGAAATGCAATAAAATTTAGGATTTGGGGATGGATTGGGGATATTCAACAAGTTAAAGTCTATGCAAATATGCTAAAACCTGGAAAAACTCCAAAATCTGAAATGCTTCCATTCCCAAGCATTTTAGATAAGGGATACCTAACCTGTGTCAAATAAAATTATATGGCAGGCCATGGATTTCAACTTGGCAACTGCTCTGGGCCCAACAGATGAACCCAATACAGTATCGTTCCAGCAGCTGAGCTTTGGGTGGTTGCAAGCTGGTCTGTAGCAGTGAGTACTAATTGAATAATGCACTAATTAAGCTGTATCCAAGTGACTGGTTCTTTGACTAAAGTGGGATCAAAGAAGTTGTTTTCTCTTTTTTTTTCCTGTCTTTTGCACCCCCTGAGGTAGTGTCTCCCCGTGTAGTCCAGACCACCCTCAAACTCATGGGGGTCTTCCTGTCTCAGCCTTCCTAGTTCATGGGCACGAGCCACCATACCCAGCTCAATTAAGTTGTTTTCTACACCTCACTTCTGTTTTTCTAAAAATGCTGTCACATCAAACTGTTGGTTGAAATTCTCAGAATTTGCTTTGGTGGGTTTTTGTTGTTGTTTATTTGTTTTGTTTTGAGTTGTGTTGGGGTTTAAACCCAGGGCTTTGAGAATGTGAGATAAGAACTCTACCACGGAGGGGAGCGTCCCAAGCCTGCTTTGGTTCCTAGGGCCACTAGATTTGCAAGCCATTTTTTTTTCTTTATTTGGTCAAGTAAGATTTTGTGAGTTGGATTGGTATAAGGAACTTTGCTTTTATTTATTTTTACAGTGCTAGGGAGTGAACCCAGACAAGAGCGCTACTACTGAGCTCACTGCCTGCTCTAGGGCTTGTGCAAGGGCTCCCAAGAGCAGATCAACTGCATGGCACCGTGCCGGGAGCTCAGCTGGGGAAGGTAACCCAGCAGCGCTGCCCCATTGTTCAACCCTGCTCCCAAGTGAGATATGAACAGAGGAGACACAACCACCTTCAGAGAATATGTCACATTTTACTTGGGTTCTTACTTGAGAAGAGTGACTGTCTACATTCTTGACAAACAAATCCCGCTGTATGTCACACACAGGAAAAAAAAAAAAGCTGAAGTCTCTTTCCTCCCTCAGCTCTCACCCCATCTTTCCTTCATGACAATGTAGAGAAAGCCCAGTATTAAAGACAGAGCAGCTCTTTGTCCCAAATGAAGCCAGGAGCAAGCCCTATCGTCAAGCAGAAATCTCCTGGAAGTCCTATTTTCACAAAGAGATGTAGCCCCCACATCGGCCCTCACACTGGTCCTCCTTGCTCTTTTCTTTGTAGAAGTTCCTGAAAATTTGAGAGATGCCTCAGAAGGGCAAGGATCCAGCTGTGAATGCTGCCAAGAAGAGCCCTGGTTTGGCTGAGTTTTTGTTTCCTGAAGGCTTAGAGGTGGGACCAGCCTGGAGCTTCCCCATCATGCTGGGGAGCTGCTGCTGTGGACAAGTGTGAGGGCCAATGTGGGGGCTACAGCTGCTGCTGTGTCTGTCTGTCCTCTGGGACCATCCCCAGAGGACAGACAGACAGCCTCAGGCCCACTGCAGCATAGCACCAGGGGCCATTGGAGCCAGCTGCAGGCGCAGTGCGGGCAAGCTGTGTGCAGATGCCAGGGGCTCAGGCTCTGACATCCATAAGGAGAAGGTCAAGGGGCTGCCACTGCCCTCTCCCCCAGGGGAAGTCACCAGTTCCCTCAGGGTTTTCACAGACTGGACAGATTCCCTGAGAGCGAAAGCTCATAACAGGAAAATCAGCTCCTGCTTTTTTCCTCTTGCTTTCCCCTCCCCGCCAGCCCCAAGGAGCCATGCAAGGGGCAAGAGAGCAGGCAGCGATCAGAGGGTGGAGCTGTCACTATCCCGTCTCAGCAAGGGGACTTTGCCACCCGCTGCTCAGACCCCCAGGGACAACTGCTTTTGCTTGGCATCCAGCTTCTTCATGTCACTCTGCACCCACGACTGCATGGGGTCGCCACAGAACTTCAGGTCCTTCTTGGTGGTGAAGCTGTGGGGAAGAAGGGCAGGGCGTGGCTGAGGTTTGGCAGGGCCCTGGGACCTGGCGCTTTACAGGCGTGCAGGTAGGAGCCTGGCCTCCTGGTGGGTTCCTCACACTTGTCTCCTCTCCTGTGTGTCTGTTTTAGCATTGGGAGGAAGAATGGTGTGTGTGGGGGGATGCTGGGCTCATTCAGGGAATTCTCCATCACACGGGATCTGACAAGAGGGACATAGTCTTTGTCCCTGGGGAAGAGTAGAAAATACAATAAAACCCTCCAGACTAAAAATGCCACCAATACTCATGCTATCCGTGGAGGAGTGGCCAGTGAGGATGCCAGAGCTGGCAGGGAAGGACAGGTGTCCCCTCCAAGCCAACTCTGCACTGGGGGTGTCCCTGGCCATGGGACCAAAGCTCATGGTGCTTCAGGAAAATTAATGCTAAATACTCTACTGCAGCAGTGGCGAAACAATGGCCCGTGTATTACTGTGTTTCTTTTAGGACAGAAGATGTTAATGCATGAGTCACTTTTTCTGAACTAAAGCTCCAGTATTCAAGTTTAACCACAGTGCTGGCATTTTGAGATACATAAGTAGGTTTGGGGTTGCAGTTTGTCCACTCATCTCTTAAAAGATTTCCACTGCAGCTCACTAGCTGCCTCTGTTCACAAAGTGACCCCACCGCTACCTTGTGTAAGAGGCAGCTCTGACATCAGCAGGAAGCCGGAGACCTGGCTACCCATGTGATCCTGAGCCACAGTTGCCCTCTATGAATGGAAGCGATCACACCTCCCCATGGGGTTGCTGAGGGGATTCACAAAGGCAATCTCTTGTGTGCTGGAAGAGCGCCTTGTATATATTTAGTGCTCCCAAAATGACTGTTGAACCTAAATCTTCCTCCTCGTTTTATGGCCGAGGAAGCAAAGGCTTAGAGAGGCCAAGCGCCTTTTGCAGAGCTGACCTTGGAGGCTTATTGTCCCCTGACCCCATCCCCTGACCCCATCCGGGAAAAATACTCACATCACCCCTTCCTTGAGACAGACACTCCTGCTGATCAACTGGTAGCTCACCAAGTTCTCCTCTGGGATTTTCTTGGAAACAAAGGTTATGCAGCAGGGGGAGGGGCTGACCACGGTGGAGTCTGAAATGGGACAAAGAGAAAAGCTGAATCCTTTCCTGTGGAGCTCATGCCCCAGACACCCTGTGAACTCACAGCTGCCCCAGGCTGCCTCTTCCTCCACCCTCTGTGGTGTCAACCCAGCCAACCCCCTCCCCCAAGCCTGTCCCGCCCAGAGACCCAGGCAGAGGCTGGGTATCTCACCCGTGGGCAGGATGCAGTGAGTGCAAAGGGCCAGGAGCAAGAGGCTGGCTGCAGTGGTCACAGGACCTGCCATGGCCTGGAGAGAGAGCGGGTAGCCCAGGGCTCAGAGCTGGGGTGCTGGAGGAGAAAGCTATTTCCTAGAAAGGCCTCCTAACCTCCCTCCTTTATCCTTTATAGGAGTGGCTAGGGAGGCACTCGCGCACGGATCTGCTTCCCTCCTCCCCTAGGCTTCCTTGAAGGCCCCGCAGTCAACAGAGAGGAAATGACTGCCCAACTGTTGTCCAGCTGAGTCAGGGTTTGGGGCAGTCTATGCCAGAAAGAGCTTGGGGAGAGGGTCAGCTTCCTCCTGGGTGGTGAAGATTTGGGGTGCATAATCAGAAGCTGATGACGGGCACCCTGGCTCTGCGGCTCACTCCCACCACTCACCTCTCTGAACCTCAGTTTCTTCAGCTGCCCGTGAGTAGAGTTATCCTACCTCCATTTATCTATTCATTCATGAAACTCACTAGGCATATACTATGTGTCGGGCCCTAGCAGGCTTCTAGCAGGGAGAAGGAAGGGTACATGTGTGACCAAACGTGTGTTTAAACAATGACAAGGGCCAAGAAGGCGCAGAGCCCAGCCACGCTGCAGCCTCCGTCTGGATGTGGGTGCTTGCTGGGTCTTAGCGGTCTTGCGTTCAACAGGCAGTACCTGAAGGCTCTCGGGAAGTGGGGAGCACACAGAAACGGGGCCGCTTTTCAGCACGGTGTCTCTGTGTCCCATTGGAGCGGAACATTGTGAGGACTCTCAAGCAGATCACCCCGTCCCATGGGCAGTGTTTGCAGGGTGAGTGGAGGAGGGATGGACTCTGGGACAACCGCTGCTGCACCAGAGACACCGAAGGTGGGACCGGCACATGCGCAAAGAGGAGCCAGTTGGCAGGTCCCCAGGTGGAGACAAGACCAAAGGGAGGGAGGCCAAGGGGTGCCCCACTCACCGTGCTTTATGGAGGGGAAAATACCAGGCGCCCAACTGAGCCTTTCAGTAGCTTCGCTCACGCCCCTCTTTGTCTGCAGCTGTTCCTCAGGCAGCAGTGACAGTCCTCATCTGGCTTAGAAATCAAGGAGGGTACAGTGAGAAAATTTAAGGGAAGCCCTTGCTGTGCCCATCACTGTTTTATGACCCACCCTGATCTCTGCTCTTCAACAGTTCAAAGGCCGTGACCCTTTATTGGTCTGGATTTTGAGACTCAGGGAGCATTGTGAGTGGAATGTGGCCACAGGAGGAAGTGGAAAAGGAAGTGGGCAGAGAAGCGTAGGGACGGGTGAGTTGGACAGAGACGTCCACTGTCACAGTGGTGCGGACTGAAGGTCACAGGGTGGGAGGGCTGGGGGAGGGCAGCTGCAGCCCACATTACTAACACCCTTTGGGAGTTTCTCCAAGGTCCTTAAAGAAATACCCTCTAGGGAGGCAGTGAATACAGGGATTGCGGACCCTGCCTCACAAGGAGGAAAGGGCACTCTTACGAATGGAAAGAGACAAGAAACTATCACAGGGACAATTATCCTGGTTCCCAAATAGGACTCTGTGGTCTTCCCCTTCAAGAGCTTGAATCCAAGAGCTGGAGGATGATTTAAGGAAGGAAGGAAGGAAGAGGAGGTTCGAGGAAAGCAGAGAGAGAGAGAGAGAATAGCACGGACAAAAAGTAGATCCAGGAAAGAAGATGAGCAGGGAGCAGAGAGAAAGAGAAGAACAGGGAGAGGGAGACACAAGAGAAATGGGAGGCCCTCAGAACCCTCCTCTATCCCCAGTCCAGCTCAGACCCTGCCTCTCTCCTAGCCTCAGTGTTTCTGTCCAAGAAGTGAGGTGTTGAACTGATTCCTTATCCCCATCTGTGGTAGCCACACCACAGGAGATACAAGAATGGACGTTGCCCATTGTATGTTAAATATGTCTTGTTCTGGTCAGCCTGTCTGATAAGAAAGTTTGTCTGTATGGTGGTGATACCAGATTTCCCTAAGGTAAAAACAGGTGAGTTGACAAAATAGACATATAAATCAAGCAAATAATAGAACAGATAGTATGCAGATGTGAAGAAAATAGTGACAATCACCTGAGAATATCTGCCATGTAGGGAACCTGGTCAAGGTGCCCTGTGAAAGCCCTTCTGCACTCTGTTCAGTGAAGCAGGCCCTTGGGAAGAAGGAGCAGGGCGTTGGGGGCAGAGTGAGCACTGGGGAAGGCTAGAAGAGGGAGGAAGCAGATATCTGTCTGGCTGAGCAGAGAAGGCAGTGGTCCTTCCCGGGAAGAGGCATAGCAGGGCCAGTTGTGCTGTTGCCCTCTTTGCGGTGAGCCACACATGAGCAATAGTGAGCACAGGACCTGGCAGCTGTGCCAATCGGAGCACTGTAGCAGAGGTGGTATGGAGCCCTGAAGATTTTCCTGATGGGAAATGACTGGGAGAAGTGGGCTGAGAGCTTGGATATGACTTCATATATTTCAGGACAAGTCCCAGATATAGTCACTGGATCTGATGGCCTGGATGAGGCAGTGTGTTGTGGTCTTAGGGTGGCTGCACAGGGGAAGAGGAGCAGGGGCTGGAGCAGAGCCCTGACCACCTAGGAAATTGTTAAGCTCTTGAAATACCCATTACCATTAACTATCCCCTCTGTGTACGCTAGAAAACCAAGACTTAACGTGCTCAGGAAGGGTAGATCTGGTATTTGAAATGAGTTATGTCTGAATTCAGTGGTGCCTTCCTCAAGTGGAACTCAGCCTTGATCTTGTGCCCAATCATGGTTCTGAGATGCATGAATGGGGTCAGATCTGTGGCCAGTGATAGGATCAGACCACTAGAAGGTATAATGGGAAGGAGTTGGGACTGGAACGCTAGCTGAGAGGTTACAGCAGATACTCAGGGACGCATAAAGAGGGCCTGAATTTGCTTGTGGGCAGGAGAAGCCCAGATCCTCACTCTCTGCTATATATACCTGAAGAACCTACAAGAGAGAGAGATGATGCAGAATTTGAGGTGCCCTGCCACAAGACCTCCTACCTGCTGTGGTTTGCATGTTCCCCTAAAGTTCACATGTTGGTGATTTAATGTCCAATGCAACAGCACTGAGAGGTGGATATTTACAAGGATTAGGACAGGAAGGCTCTGCGCTCTTTGCTGGATTAATGCTATGAACACAGGAGTGATGCCCAATAAAAGGATGAATGCGGACTTCTTCCCCTCTCTCTTTCACATGATTACTCTTTGCTCTTCCCTCTCTGACGTGGGATGACAAGGAAACAGGTCTCCAGCTGAGGCCTCTCGACCGTGGGTTTCCCAGCCTCCAGAACTGTGAGAAATAACTCTCTTTATTGAGTACTCTCTCTGGAGAAGAATGTTTTAGTAACACACAGCAGGTGAGACACAACCTCAGCCTGCAATTCCAGGTGGCAGGTAAAAGACCTCATGCTTGGAAGTCAGCCCAGCGCCCACCTTAAGCCCTGAGCAGAAGGATGCTCATTCTTCATGGCTCCCAGCACCATCCTCTGATATGAGGGTCACTTGCCAAGGTTGAAATCTTAGCTTTGTTCTTTGTAACCAAGGTTTGTAGCTCCTCTGTGCCTCGGTGTTACACTTTTTATCCATGGAATGGGAAATAGCAATAGCATCTACCTGGTGGGTTACTGTGAGGATTGAATGAGGCGATTCATCCAAACCCCTAGCAAACGCTGCCAACGAGACCATCATTTTTGTTATGACAACTTATTTACAGTCTGGTGAACTGAGTAACCAAATGATCCACAGTCAGGCTGTTTCCTAAGCTTTGTGGCATAGCACTTAGGCCAGGTGGCACATGCCAATAATCCCAGGTCTCTGGGAGGCTGAGACAGAGGGAATGCAAGTTCCAGCCCAGTCTGGGCAATGTAACCACTTAGCAAGATCCTGTCTGAAAATAAAAAATAAAAAAGGGACCAAAGATGCAGCTCAGTGTGAAGGCCTGGGTTTATCCCCAGCACTGAAAAAAATATTGTATTTAGTTCAGTCCTTCCTTATGATTCTTCAAGTAGCTGTTAGTATTCTTGTTGCAGGGAGGTGAAGTAACTCATGCAAAGATGCATGGTGCCTGACACCTCCTGTGAAACTCAGTTTGAAAACCAAATATGGAGCTACCATATAGGTTGTTAGAAATATGGGGATAATATGTGGGTGAAGAGGGACAGGAAGACTAAGAGGGAAAGGAAAATGGCTAAGATGAAACGGTGGGTGCAGTGACACACACTTGTAATCCCAGCACTTGGGAGGCTGAGGCAGGAGAACTGACACAAGTTTGAGACCAGCCTGGGCTACACAGTGAGTTCAAGTTCAGCCTGAACTACATGACAAGACAATGTCTCAAAAAAATAAAAAATAAATCCAAACCAAACCAAACCAAAAACAAAATAAAAAGCAACTAAAAATAAAAAAGAAAGGAAATGGACAAGATGATCCTAAAATTCATATGGAAATGCAAGGAATTGAAAAGAGCTAAAAAAATTTTTTTTGAAAGAGAAAAAAGTTGGATGATTCATACTTCACAAGGTCAAAACTTACTGCTTTATCTACAGTAACGAAAGCAGTTTGATATTAGCGTGGGATAGACATATATATCCGTGGAATAGAATCAGGAATCCAGAGATAAACCCCACACGTATGATCAACTAACTGCCACATAGGTACCAAAACTGCCCAGTGGGAAAAATGATAACTTTTTCAACAAACAGCATTAGGGCAATGCAGTATCCACAGCACAAGAGTGAAATGGGAGCCCTGCCTTCTACCAGACACAAAAATTCACTCAACGTGGCTCAAAGGCTTATTAAATGCAAAAGCTCAAACTATAAAACTTAGAAGGACACATAGGTGTAGTTGTGATCTTGAATTAAGAAAAAATTTCTTAAATATGATACCAAAAGCATGTGCAATGAGAAAATAAACAGGCAGGTTGGACTTCACTGAAATTAAGAAATCTGGTGTTGCAAAGTGAAAGGATCTTGCCCTAGTATATATTACTGTACCATTATGGCGGGGGTCTAACATGGTGGAAGGCCAAAACTGGAATGCGTACCACTTCCTCCTTCTCCTTCAGCCCTAACTGCAATTACCCTTCCTGTTTGCCTACAAAGAAAATTCCAATCAGTTGCTCACACATCATCAATGCCCGCCCCATGTGCCACTTCTGATCAGAGGTCATCTAACCCTCTGCCTCTCTGTATCTGGTCGAGGGAGACAGCCCAGCCGCCATGGGTTATGTGCTCCTTTCCACGTCCACAACAAACCTGTTCTTCTCTTTTTTGCACTTTTTGCTTCTCTATTGCATCAGAAAACTCTAACACAAAGGACACTGTCCCTGGAAAGATAATGCATAGGAACTCGGGAAACTATTCAGAAATCTCGTATCTGATAGGATTCTGGCATCCAGAATATGGAGATAAACTCTCCCATCCACACAGCAAAACACAAGTCAGTCTAAAAATAGGTAAGGAATCTGGACTGGCATTTATCCAAAGGAAGGCCACACAGAGCCAATAAGCACGTGAAAAGACCATTGATCATTAGGGAAAATCAGTGAGATAACACTTTATATCCACTAGGATGGCCCTATTAAAGGAAGGAAGGAAGAAAGAAATATTGGTAATACTGAGCAAGACCTTGTCTCAAAAATAAAAAAGAGAGCGAGAGACAGAGAGAGAGAAGAAAATCTCCAGATGTAGTTCAGTGCCGAGGCCCTGGGTTCCATCCCAGTACCACCAAAACAAGTGAACAAACCATACTCTTTAAAAAGGCTGCTCTAGTCTCCACTTAGCGACTGACAATAGCTCAGAATAAGAGGTTATCTGCATGCTAGGATTTTGCAGCTAAGGACAATAGAAGTTGTTTTCTCACTAGTGGAGAAGAGAACTGAAAATATGGAAAGGGGAAGGAGAAGATGGACCCGGGGATGGAGGCTCCGAAGCAGAGGATCAGGAAACCCATTGTGGCTATTTACGTGATTTTCCTTTCTAGCTCTGGCAGTGAGGTCACCTAAGAACAATGACAGAACGGGAACCACAAATGCTGGAGAATGTGTCTGTCTGTCTGTCTGTCTGTCTGTCTCTCTTCTCTCTCTGGAGGACACAGCTGATCCAGTCCTCAGGTAGAAAAGGTAGAGGCTGGGTCATAAAGAGGTGCCAGGAAGTAAGAAAGTGCTCACAGAATCATGGGACTGTGTCACAACACAGGAGCCGGTTCACAGGAGCTCACGCTGGCCAAATCTGGGACAGTTTAACCAAAACTAGTGCCAGTGATGGACTGAGTAAAGAAAGAATCCATAAGTCCATTGAATGAATGAATGAAAGGGTCAAATGTGGATTTATGTCTTCCTCGCCCCCTGGGGTTCTGACTCCCCACCCACCCAGGAGGCAACCTCATTTGGGGATAAAGTCTGTACATTATCAGTTAAAATGAGGTCATTAAGGTGGTGTGACTGGCAATGTTAGAGAAGGGAAATTTGGACACAGAGACAGAGAGAGACAGGGACGGTGGCACAAAGGTCCAGGGAGAAGACTGTCATCTGTCAATCAAGGAAAGAGCCTGGAACATGCACTTCCTGTCTGCCCTTGGGAGAGGCCATTCCTGCCTGTGTCTGGATCTCAGGCTTCAGCACCCCCCGGGGGGGCAACTGAGACACTCGGCTTGTTGAGCCACTCAGTTGGTGGTGCTTTGTCTGGGCAACCCAGCAACTCGAACCCAGGCCACTCTCAGTAGAATGCCAGCCAGTAACCCTAGAAGCTCTGACTGGGATCATCCATAGCTTCAGAGACTGAGGGTGAAAGTATGGGAGGAGACAGGATATTTACAGTCTCACCAGGTCTCCCAACAAATTACTTGCTAATGACAAAGAGGGAATTAGTGACTTGGGAGTAAAGAAACCTAGAATGCAATTTGTAAAACTGTAGTCTTCCTGGGGAGGTTTGAAATTCCATTGGAGGCCAACTCATGGCCAGACAGTGGGGCTGCAGGGGAAGAGTGGATGGATCTAGCCCCTGCTCCTAATTACCTGCACCAACTCAGGCAAGCCGTTCATTTTCTCCCAAGCTTTCCTTACCCATGCCATGGCAGGGGCCGGGGACCACCACCTGTTTCAGGTGGCCTCAGTTGGTTGTGAGGAGCCAAGGAAATGATGGAAGTGAGAGCTTTGAGTAACCCTCAGAGGACAGCGCACAAGTCAGTCTTCGCCCCTTAGCAGGAATCGAGCCTCCGGCCCAGTACTAAATCCTAGGGGAGGTCTCCAGCATTAGACAGCAGAGGTGCAAATAATGGGGGTGTGGGGGGCTTTTCAGGGCTCCTGAAATTGGATTTCAGGTCAGTCTGCAGCACTGGCTCTTGAATGGACTTTGAGAAAGAAAATGACAAGCTGCACCCAGGGGTGCAAAGCTGTAATCCCAGCGTTCGGGATTGCAAATCCAAGGCCCAGCGTGGGTGACTTAGTGAGATCCTGTCTCAAACTAAAACATAAAAATAAAAATAATAACGCTAATAATAATAGTAATACTAAAGAAACAAAGAAAATAAGAAGAAGGCTAGGTATGTAGCCTAGTGCAAAAGCCCTGGGCTCAATCTCTAGTACTTGAAAGAGAAGAAGGAGGAGAAGGAAAAGGAAAAAGAGAAGAAGACTTGGAACAAAGTACCAAAAACACTGGGCTTGTCCTATTCTTGGAGCTTGGAGTTGGGTGACAGAATTCTTCCAAGGTCCTGCTTAGAGCAGACAAAGAAGATACATTTTGTCAGGTTGAAGCTTTTCTCCCCCTTGCCCTACTAGTCTGGTGCAATAATTGGCAGGCACCGCCCAAGCAATTCCCATTTGTTAAAGTGCAATGTGTTTCCTGGTAGGGATAACAGATCCCATACACAAACCCACTAAGACAACTGGACCGAACTAGTTACCCATCCACTCGCCCATCCGAGCCACAAAACCAGCACTCCCTCAGCTACACCCACCCCTCAAGCCCCACCCGGCTCCTCTGCTCTCTTATTATCTTCATTTTCCCAGTGAGGGAGCCGAGGTGCAGCAATTTTGGTGACTTGCCCAAGACCCCTAAGCCGTGATGCAGCAGGCCAGTCCTTCAGCTTCCTGCCAAAGAGCCCAAACCCTCCTCATGGTGTATTCCCTTGGGTGGTGTCCACCCCACTTCCTGGCTTGCTCTCCAATCCATTTCTCCTTTTCAACCCACACTGCCACCACCACCACCCAGCCTCCCTCAGCGACCTCCCGGCTCCCGTCCCAGCCTCCTAACTGAAGAGGGACAGAGAACCTGAGCTTTGAAGCAGGGTTGACACAGCAAGAAGATGCTGGGAACAGGGCTGGGCCTGGGTCTGAGGGCAGAGGGGATTCAAGAGGGCAGAATGGGGATGTCACAGTTCCTGGTGCCACATCTGTTTCTCACTACCAAACACACACACACACACACACACACACACACACACACACACAGAGTCCCAGAGTACTGGGCACAGATACAGCCTTGGGAGCTACCTATCTGGAGGTGACCCAGTGGTAACCCAAGTGCAGAAAGGTTTTCCCCTAACTTATCAGGTCCCTTATGGGGTGGGCAGAGTGCAGAAGGGGAGGAGCCTCCCTGGGAATAAGGGAACCTTACTGGCTCATGGTGCCTCTTATGTTGGTTTCCTTGGACACTCAGGAGCCCAAGGCCCACAAGAACTTTCAGGAAGTTGGTGTTCTGGCAACAGAGGGACATACATCCCTGAGGATGAGGACAGTCCCTGCCAGGGGAGCACAGTGAGTCTTTTGAGGATTGACTTCTGCTCACCTTCCCCAAGCACAGTGTTGGAAGAGGTGTGGCCTCAGGTAGGGCCAAAGAGGTGACAGGTGGCAGCTATGGAGAATCTTGCCCTCTGGTCTCTGGATAGGAGGACTTTCAAGAGATCTTGTGCAGAAGGCACAGACAGCAGCTGAACCCAAGGACACTGCTCTACAGCTGGCCCAACTGGGATGGAAAACTGGGATTGCTGTAGCCTGAAGGGACTCAGGAAACACTTTGTATGGCTCTGATGCCTTCTGGATGTTGGAGGCTCCAGGGGAATGAAGCAGATATCAAGAGGTCAGGCTCATAGTCGGCAGAAGGAAGACATTCATGGTGGGCAAAGCTACCCAGAGACAGATGTGACCACTCTGGGTGACAGTGGGAGTCCCACAGTGGGATATGCACAAGCCACTCCTGGCGGATCTCCGTGTGGGCGATTCAGGCTCAGGTGGGGGAGCCCCACCCATTCTTGGCCTGTTGGGATCCTGTAAAGATTCATCTCAGACTTGGTGCCCCAAGAGCTCAGAATCCACTGAGCAGGCAGGACCACCAAGTAATCACAAGATAGCATGATAAGGTCCAGGGCCCGGAGACTTGGGCAGGCAGTGGGCGGGGCTTCAGATTCTGGCTCTACTAGCCTCAGCTTTGTCAGCTGGGACCCTTTCCTCCCGGGGCGGGGCGGGGCGGGGGAGTCAGAAGAAACAAAGAGCTACTGCTGGGCACCATGTTTTAGGGCACTTTCTACCATGGTTGCACAAAATAACAGAGGTGGGCGTTGTTCTTACCAGGTACCTTTGGAGTGAAAGGCTCTTCAGATGGATCAGGAGGTGGAAAAGGGTCAGGGCATTCCAGGCCAAGGGACAGAGTATAGGGAGAGAGAAGCCTGGTGAGCAGGAGATGTGGCTGTGGGAGGTTGGGGACCGGGAGCAAGGATATCTGTCACCAAGCACCCCCAATGCTTCCTGCCCCCAGTACAACTGAAGTATCATTTATTTAGCCTCTTCGGGGTTTAAGGATACTTAGAGCAATTGTTACTAGCAAATAGCTTGTTAGGTCTTGGCTGACCTATGGAGGAAAAGGGAAGTGTTGGGAGGGAGGCTGGCTGGTATTACTAACCCGAGGCTCAGCGGGATGAGGCAGGTGCAGGGGAGAAGGCCTGCGACCCGTGTGCATGGGTCTCCCCAACGGAAGAGGCCCAGCCCCGGAAAGGAAGGAAGGAACTCCGGGATAGGACGGAATAGGAAGCTCTAATCATCCAGTTTTTGTCTTGTCCAATCCTCAGTTTCACCCTTTTCCTTGTCAAAGTCGTTCCTGTTGGAAGCCAAGGCAGGACCAGATTCTGCTTAGCCACAGATCTGGTGGCTGAGGACCTCGCTAAAAGGAAAAGCAAAAGGATTTTCTTCCTGAAGGGCCTGTGCACTGGATTTCTTCCCTCCGACAGAAGAATCTGAGGCGAAAGCCGCATCTGCCAAGGCACAGTCCTTCTCTAGGCTGCCCAAGGACACGAGGGTCTCTGTCTGGGGAGGGACACACCCTGCCCATTGACTTGAGTCCAAAACTCATGAGATCAATTGGAATCATGAGGAATCTTGTGTTTTCAGGGTCCTGAGAGACAGTACAGTGTGAGGCAGGGGCTCCAGGCGGTGGAAAACCAGCAGGAGAACCACGGTGTCCTGACTCTGTTCTTGAGGAGGGTGTGAGTTTGGGGTGCAGTTTCCTCCCCTGTGCTCGGGCACTGATAGTGTCTGCTTGTCCTGGAGGCTCAGAAGATGGAAGCCACAAAAACTTTCACTTTTGGAGAAAAGTCACTGGGGCGCTGACTTAGTTACTCAGTAAGTCTGGGAACCTGGTGGCGGTGGAGTCCTGAGGGAATCTACCAGGGGAAGCAGGAGGAATGGGCAGACGATGGACCTGAGAGGGGAGAGAGGGAAGTTCCCAGTGTTACGGTTTAGCCCAGGGCTCTTTTGCTCACTTCAGGATAGAAATCACAAAAAGGCAAACAATAGCAAGGGAGCTAGACTTTTTTGTACCATAAACTGAACTCAGGACCTTAAGTTTACTAGACAGGCACTTATGCTGCTGAGCTCTGTTCCTGGCCCCTAGCACATAGTTATATATATGCAAAGATTTGTTACACGGGTGTATAAAGGAAGCATAGCTAGACCATAAAAGGAAACACAGAGGTGGAATCCATATGCAGGCTTCCTTGTGCTTTCTTCTTCTTCAGGGGAACAGTACAGAACACATTCTGCTCCCAGCAGGAAATGCAGTGCCATGTGTGCGACCTGCCTCCGGAAGCTCATCGGAGACTTGCTGGAAGTTTTTTTGGGGCCTGGGCAGGTGGACACTCTTTGCCTAGCACATGCCAGAGCTCCAGCCTCCCGGGAGGAACCCTAGGAGTTCTTTGACCTGCTGAGTTTGAGGGTTCAGCAAATGGACACTGTGTCTATAATCAGATGCAGACACCCAGTGTCCTTGTGCAGCCCAGGCCCAGTTAGCTGCTGACCAGGGCCGAGTTCCTGGATAGGGAATGAAACTAAACCTGGCAAGCAGCCTTCTCCGGAGAGGTCCTGGGGCCTACTCTGCTTTCTGTGTTCTACGTAGGACTAAGCAGGCCTGTTAAAGAGCACAGATTGTCAGACCGGATAAAAGAGCCAGACCTCCTGCCAAAGTGTCACCAAGGCATGCATTTTAAATATAAAGACACAGGCTGAAAATAAATGTACAGCATAAAAAGGACATTTCATAATCATCAGGAAGATATGATAATTGTAAATACATATGCAACTAATAATAGAACTGAATGATAAAGCAAAAATCACCAGGATTGAAGGGGAAAAATAGACAAATCCATGCTCATAGTTGGAGATTGTAACACAGCTCTCTTAGAAATTAGACAGAAATAAATAGGTGAAAATTGATAAGTGCCCCGAGATCCCGCCACAGCCAGGCTGGAACCCAGGGGGCTGCACAAAGAAGCCATTCGCCCGCCCTCTTGGTGAGCACCTTCCTCCGGCCTAAGCCAGGAGCAGGCCTAGTAGTGTTTCCTGTTCACCTACCGGAGCTCGGGCTTGGAATTCCCCCCACCATTAGCAAGTGGGGACAGAGGTCTGAGCATCTCTTGGCAGGACGACTGTATGCAATAGAGCAAATGTGGGGGGGTCTCCTCTATCTTCTCTTTGAAAGCAAGTGTTGTTTTCAGTTTTGATTCATTATGATTAATTGCTTTATTATTGTCAACATTCTCTTTTGATTGATTTTATAATGTTCTGTCTTTGGTTTGATTTTGTTCTACCTAATTGACTAGGCAACTATTGTGAAGATAATGAGATATACTATGATACCTATTGCTGTTATACCAGTAGTCTGGTGTGAAGTTCTGTACCAAATTCACTGCACTGTCTCGATTGGCTTTGTTCTGTCTTGTTCTGTTGTATTTCTACTACCTTCAGAATCAAATAAAAAAAAAGAAAGAAAATTGATAAGTGCATGAAAGATCTGAATCACTGGACACAGTTGATTCTTTTTTTTTTTTTTTTTGGTACCTGGGATCGAACTCACGACTGTGCGCTTGCAAGGCAGGCACTTATGCTGCTGAACTGTACATTCAACACATATATAATGTATATTTTTCCCCACAAACACACAGTAAGATCCGTGAGATCGCTGGAATTCATGGTATGCCTGAGTAGCTCCACACATTTTAAAAATATTAAATGTCCAGGAACATGTACCCTAATTGCAATTGAATTAAATTAAAATGAGTGCTAGGCAAGGTGGCAGCGCCAGAAGGCTGAGGGAGGAGGGTGGCCATAGATCTAAGGCCAGCCTGGGATACAGAGTGAGAGCTTGCCTCAAAAATAAATACATACATACATACATAAAATCAGTAATGATAATATATTTGGGAAAAACTGCAAATTTAACATGTTTCTAAATGATCCATGGATCAAAGAGGAGTTACAGGGCTGGGGACATAGCTCAGTGGCATAAGCACCTGCCTGGCAAACACAAAGTCCTGATTTGATTCCTGGTACCGAAAAAAAAAAAAAAAAAAGGAGGAGTTACAAGAAAAATAAAATATTGTTCACTGAGTATAATGAAAACACAACAAACTAAAACTTACGACTTATCTGTGGTGTGTGCATATGTAAGTCTTTTACTACTACAGCAAAATTATGGGGTGTGGCTACCCTAATGAGCGGAGGGAAATTATGACTTTTAATATACACAGGAGAAGAGGGAGGGAGAGAGAGAACTTAAACGGCCACCACTGTCAGTCCCAAGTAAGTAAAAGGAAGAAAATAATGACATTAAAAGCAAAATCAATAAAACAGAAACCAGAACAAACTCACAGGGATCAAAGTTGGCTGAAAGATTAACAAACTGATAAAATCCTGACAGATTTAAAAAGTGGGATTCTCACAACAGATTCTACAGACATTTAAGAAGATAAAGGAAATAAACAATAAGTTAAAGAACTTATAAGGGCAATTAGAAATAATTTTGAGGATAAGAATAAATATACAGTATACTAAAACTTATGAAATGTAGTTACATAGAAATTGTATCTATCCATCTACATTCAAAAGCAGATTGAGTCGGAATGACAGGTGTGCACCACCATGCTTGGCTTACTGACCACAGCCTTTTATTAAGAAATACATTTTAGGGCCGGGGATTTAGCTCAGTGGCTTTTAAGCACCTGCCTTGCAAGCGCAAGGTTGTGTGTTTGATTCCCGGTACCAAAAACAACAACAACAAAAAAAAACAAAACCAGAAATACATTTGACACTTTCACCAAGCATATTATCTACCTAATGATAAATGATCTATCTGAAGCATACACGCAGACATATAGATGCATACATAGAAACACGCGTGCATGAGTGTATAAATGTGCCAAAAACCAGAACAAAAATTTTGCAAAATAATACCTACTCATATTAAATGCAACTCGTTCTGATATATATAGTATAATGTGTACGTATATATTTGTTATATGTATACATACGGTTTGCTTATTTTGTCTCTGGAGAGAGGCCTCATTTTGTAACTCAGGCCAGCTTTCAACTCACAATGTTGAAGCCTTGAACTCGCAGAGATCTTCCTGCCTCAGCTCCCTGAGTGCTGGGATTTTAGGCACGTACTACCATGTACGGCTGTGGTGATGGCTCTGTGGTCCGTTTGTAACGCCCAGCTGAACTGAATCAGCAGGGTGCTGGGTGTGGAGGGCCCGCCTGAGGATTGTTGCCAACAACATGAAGAGGAGCCCTGGAGGGGAAGGAGGGGTGCTGTGGGTTCTCCTGCTGCCTCGGCTCTCCTGCAGGAGGCTGCCGAGCGCTTTCCTGAGATGAACTTGGCTCTTCTCGTTGGAGGAGCTCGGGGTCTGGCTGCAGCTGAGGGTGGCTGTGGTTTGCTTTGGGTGTGTTCTGGTCCTTACTCTGAGCATCGCTTCCTGGCTCCAGTGTAGCTCCTCAGCTGCTGGCCCAGCTCCTTCATCCCGCTGGCACAGACTTTCTAGCTTCCACTGCTGACCTTTGGGCCTTCCCAGTGCAGATCCAGGAACAGACTTACATGAAGCATTGTCGTGGTCTCCGGGTCTTCAGCTGGACTCATGCAGGACATTGCTATGGGATCCGGGTCCTCAGCTGGATTCTTTAGGATCTTTAGTGTGTGATTTCCTGCACTTTTTGTGTTTGACACTTTCTATAAATTATGTGTCCTGTATTAAATTGTCTTCCATGCAAGCCCTAACTACAATGGCTACTCTGATATCTTCTCTTTCTGTGTCATCTGTTTCATCAAAATCCCCAATTTTTACATTTATTGTCTATAACTAACAGTGGATGCTATGGTCTGAATATTGGGACCCTCTCAGAAACTTTATATGTTAGCTGGACATGGTGGTACATGCCTGTAATTCTAGCATGCAGGAGGCTGAGGCAGGAGGACCACCTGCCTCATGATTTCCAGGCCAGCCTGTCTAGCCTGAATTACAGAGTGAGACCCTGTGTCAAAAAACAAAACAAAAACAGACAAACAAACAAAAAACCCTGAAGCCTACACACCAATGAGTTGGTGTGAGGAGGCCAGGGCTTTGGGAGAGTGGGTTCCTATCTAGATAAAATGTTCCAGAGACTTCCCTGCCCCGCTCAGGATGTGAGGACACAGATTATTCCACCTACAAACCTAAGGAGGTAACTTGGTGGCCTCAGAGGACTTCAGATCTGCCAGTACCTTAGTTGTGGACTTTCCAGCCTGCCGAACTATGAGATGTAAATTTTTCTGTTTATAAACTGTCTGGTCTAAGGTATTTTGTTATAGCACCCCAAGTGGACTGAGAGAATTGAGAAACCATAATTTTTATGTTATTATTTTCCCCAAGTCCATTTTATTTCAAGGAGAAAAAGAAAAATAAAGAAGAAAGAAAACTAAAAATTTCAAAACACATCAATAGGCAGCCACAATGGTACAAACATTGAACATTGCAATCTCCGAATTATTCACCCAGAGCCCAAGACTTCTGCCTTCAACTGTCCGGACAGCACCAGCACAGATCTTTCTCTTCAGCGAACTCAGAGAAGTCAGTAGTGTAACTATCTTAACTATTTTCTATACATATATTGTTTCTTTCAGCTTCTCACACTAATGAGACAATATGATGTTTCCACATGTGTGTCTTATTTCACTAATGAGTATGGTCTCAAGTGGCTCCCGTTTATCTACAAAAGTCTCCAGTTTATCCATCTTCATGAAACCATAATTTTTTGATATTCATTTGTGTGAGACAGGGTCTCACTGTGTATCCCAGGCTGGCCTCATACTCCTGGCGCTCCTCCTGCCTCGGCCTCCCGGGTGCTGGCTTTCCGGGTGTGTGCCACCATAGCTGGCAACAAACCATAACTTGGAAAAGAGAAGAGTTTGCATGGGAGGGTGTGAAAAGAAGGCTGACTGACTGAGCAGTGTCCAAAGCAAGAGTAACGGGCAGCCGGAATTCAGGACGATTCCTGCAGTGGGACGGTGGATCACAATTCAGACGAATACGCGGAACCTTCGCTGAGAGCACGCAGGGTGAAAAGCGCCAGCTGCCGAAGCATAGGCACCGTGCGAGGCTATCTGGAACGTTTCAACACCTGCGACGCGTGTCGTTTACAGACACGCACATATGTAGGAAGCGTCAGACGCGTAGCGCGAGGCCGGGGCCACAGCTCGGGACCGAGGCTCCCCTGGAGCGAGGGGAGGAAGTGGCCCGCGCGGACCAAGGGGACTTAACCGTGTTTTAAGCGTTTGTTTCTCAACCTTGTTTTGTATTAGTGCCTATTTATCTTACAAAATGCTGGGTTTCAGCATGGTATTTTGATACATGCATAGAATATATCGTTTCTTACGTGCTATTTGTCCTTTAATATTTGCTGCAGGGGTTGGCAAACTGCCAGCTGTGAGCAAAATCTGAGTGCTCGCTCTCTCTGTGTATATATTTTTTCTTTTTCTTTTTCTTTTTTACTCTTTTTGGGAGTGTGGGGTTTTGAGACAGGGTCTGGCTATGTAGTCCAGGCTGGCTTTGAACTCACAGACATCCTCCTGCCTCAGCCTCTGGAGTGGTGGGGTTACAGGCGTGCGCCACCATGCCTGGCTTATTTTTCCTTAGTTACCAGAAAAAGGACCTCTTTGCAGAATCTCCCCATCTGTTTCCAGTTGCATTAGAATAAATCTGCAGGAGTGAAATAGCAAAAAAAAAAAAAAAAAAGCAGACTGATTTCAAATCAATAACTTAAACTTTTATATTAAGATTTTAAGGGAAAAAAGAGCAAGTTATGAAGCCCAAAGCAAGTAAAAAAAGGAAATAATGATTAAAATAGGAATTAATGGAGAGAGAAAAGACAGTAGAGAAAAATGAATAAAACCAAAAGTTAACAAAGTTGATAAACTTTACTGGGTGTGGTAGCACATGCATGTAATCCCAACACTGAGAAGGCTGAGGCAGGAGGATCACTGTGAGTCAGAGGCCAACCTGGGCTACTTAGTGAGTTTAAGCCTGTCCTAAACTACATAGTGAGACCTTGTGTCAAAAAACAAACCAACAAATTAGCAAGCTTTCTAGATAGATTGACTGAGAAAAAAGAATCATTAAAATTGGAAATAAAAAGGAATAAGACTTATAGAAATAAAAGATATGTTGTGAAGAGCTATGTTCCAACAGAATAAATATCTTAGAGAAAATAGACAAATTCTTTGAAGGGCATGAACTACCCAAATTGACCCAAGAATAATGGGAAACTCTATGTGGAACTATAACAAAAGATGGAATTAATGGGCTGGGGATTTAGCTCAGCGGTGTAAGCACCTGCCTGGCAAGCACAAGGTCGTGAATTTGATCCCCGACTCCAAAAAAAAGGAATTAATGATCAGTAACCACCCACAAAGACAAGCCCAGGGCCGACTACTTCACTGAAGGATTCTAGTGAACATTTAGAGAATGAACACTAATCCTTTTCAAATTCATCCAACAACTAAAACAGGAGGGAACTCTTTTCAGTTTATTCTCCAAAGCCAGGATTACCCTAATGCCAAAACGAAGATTTTTAAAATTAATGTATGATATTTTAAAAATTATTTTGGATTTTAAATTTATTGTTTAAAAGAAAACATGAAATATGTTTGTTTTGGTTTTTTTGAAACAAGGTCATTTTCTTTTTCTCTTTTTTCAGTATTGGGGATCAAACTCATGACCTCATACTTGTCAGGCAGGTGCTTACTCTGCTGAGCTAAATCCCCAGCCCCAAACAGTGTCTTGATATGTAGTTCAGGCTGACCTTGAAGTCATTGCATAGCTCAGGCCAGCCTCAGACTTGAGGCAATCCTCCTGCCTCAGCCTCCCAAGTGCTGGGATTACAGGGGTACACTACCATACCCAGCAAAATATTTATGAAACTGATAGCAAAACTAAGCACAGCTTGTGTTAGAAAAAAGAAGGATAAAGCAAAGGCACAAGCTCAACAGGATGGGTTTATTCAGAACAAAACTGAAAGGCACCACCCTGGCTCAGACCATTAACACTCAGATAGGCTCTGACGTCTTTTACAGGATCATGAGCATAAATGAGGATTGTGAAAGGAAGATGTCAAAATGCAGTTGTGAGGGGGACAGTCCAGTGAAAAGTTGGGGCTCTCTGCTAGAGATAAGGCTTGAGAGATGTGCGTTGTGGTTGTCTGCCTGGAGCGGGGTGGAGCCGGTGATGGAGTTGTGGGGTGTGTAGCCGTGGCTCCCATGGCTACGCGCCTCATGAACCCGTGACTGCACATCCGTAGCGGGTGTGAGGCACAGAGAGACGGACGAGGCCTAGGAGCGCAGCAGTCAGACTCCTCCAGCTTGGGAGGATCCTTTATTTCAGTGGGGGGTTGTTGCTTTGTTTACTTGGTGCTGGGGATCCAATCCAGGTCCTGGCACACGTTAAACATGCAATGTATGTATGCGCACTGCTGGTCTACAAACCCAGCCCCCAAAGTTAAAAAAAAAGTTTGTTTTAAAGTGTTCACGAGGTTGTGGGGCAACTGGAACCCTAGCTGCAGGTCCACTACGTGGCAGATATTACCCGAGCACGGTCAGGGCCGCTGGCCAACATACAGGAGTTGACAGATGGCAGGAAGGAGATCAGCTGTACTCAAGGGCTGGCACCCGGACCCGTCATCCTGAGAGCTCCGCCTTAGGGGACTCAGGGCTACAAGGGGCTGTTACGGGGAGGAAAGGAGGGGAACCAAGCTTCTGTGCTGATCGGGTCTTCATCATTTAGGGCTTGTGCTGTTTTCTTTTATCTGCTGCCTGAATAATTTTTAGATAGCATCTTTCCTCTCCTACATCAATCCCTAGATAAAACATATTTCCTTGCTAGTTAAACATTTATTTATGCAGTGCTGGGGATTAAATCTATGCCAGGCAGGTGCTGTTACCATTTAGTTACATCTTCAGCATTTTCAAATTTTTTATTTTGAGAAAAGATCTTGCTAAAACGTTCAGGGCTGCCTTGAACTTGCAGTCCTCCTGCCCCAACCTCCTGAGTAGCTGAGGTGACAGGCACGTACCATCACACCTAGCTTAGCACCCCACTTTTAATTAACTACATGATTAGCAAATCTATGTCCCACCCTATGATGTTAGGTGAAAAGTATCAGGCGTCCTGGGTTTCGTAAGTCTAGAGAACTGTTATTGATTAGTGAGTTTTCCCAGTGATAACTAGCCTTTCAGTTAATCATGAAGGTGACAGGTACAGGTTTTAACCCAGCAGGCAACTTCACTTAGAGATGCCACTTACAGCCGAGCTAGTGGAACACTAATAGGTACAGTACTGCTCGGCTGTGTGACCTCCGTCATTAATGGTTTTTAGTCTATTAAAAGCAAGTGAAACTGGAAGATGCATTTAGGCTTTCCCTTGGTCACAGCAGGAATAACTGGTAGAGGGCTGCGGGAAAGCAGTTCTTCAAAATGTTAGAAAGAATCACTGCATGAGCCAGTGTGGCCAGCTCGTGCCTCGATTCCTTGTATGTTGATGGTTGGACACCAGGAGGCAGAGGGAGCTACCCCTCCCAGGGCCAGCTACTCCTTACAGAGGAATGCTCGGCGCTGAGCACATCTTTTCTATGCAGACCAGTCAGTGTGGAATCAGACCTTTATCAAACCGCTGCACTCCAGGCCCAGCGTCCACCCAATCATCTTGGAGCCAGGTACTAGACAACTTGAGACAGTCCTCATACCCCAGGACTGATGCATATGTGTATGTGTGTGTGTGCTTCTGAGAATTGAACCCAGGGCCTTTATACTGAGTTACATCCCCAGCCCTTTTTCCTTTTCATGTTGAGACAAGATTTTGCTAAATCACTAAGTTGCCTGCTTGGACTCAGATTTGAAATCCTCCTGCCTCAGCCTTCCAGAATGCTGGGATTACAGGCCTGTGCCAACACAGCTGGCTCCCAGAGTCAATTTAAGAGACTCAAACTAGTAAATCCTAAACCTGCTTACCCTGCCTCCCTCCATGGCTTCCAGGAAACCACAGTGTAGGCTGTTGCCCAGGTTTTTCTTTCTCCCTCTGCATCCTAGTCAACTCTGTTCCTTTGCATGTGCCACATCCTCCTGTAACCTTGCCACAGAGCTCCCACTTTCCAGGGGCCTGAGAGTAAAACCTTTGCCTCCACAACAGTCATTCCTGTGCATCTTAGATCCCTAATTTTAAGAAAAATCCCAGATACCCTTAAAGTACCCAGAACTAAAAATTTAAATATTTGAATACAAATGTAAATGTTCTGACTTCCAGGAAGATGGCAGAGCAGTAAGCAGCAGAGAAACAACCTCTCTCTCTGAGAGTCACTGTCCAGATGCTGGAACAGAGCATCGTGAGGAGGACAAGAAGGAAGGAAGTGGGTCCCCCGGACCCAGGAAGAAGTGCAAACTGAAGCCCACAGAGAGAGTAAAAAGAAAAACTTCAATGTAGAAGAAGGCGGTAGCTGGCAGCACCTTCCCTCTGAGACGGACTCACGGTATGAGGGGAGCTCCTTGAGCTATTTAGCATAGTTCTGGACACTTTAGCCAGAACAATTAGACAAGAGAAAGAAAGGAATAAGATAGGAAAGGAAAGAAGTAAACTTATCATTATTTGAAGATGACATGATATTCTACTTAGAAGACCCCAAACACTCCACCAAGACTTCTAAATTTAATAAACAAATTTAGTAATGTAGCTGGTTATAAAGTCAACACTCAAAAATCAATAGCCTTCTTTTATACAAATAACAAACTCACTGAGAGAGAAATCAGGGAATCAGTACCTTCTACAAAAACTTCCAAAAAAATGAAATACCTAGGAATCAACGTAATGAAAGTTGTAAAAGACCTTTACATTAAAAACTAAAGTACTCTGAAAAAGGAGATAGATGAGGGTATTAAAAAGTGGAGAGATATCACATACTCTTGGGTAGGAAGAACCAATATAGTGAAAATGGCCATACTTCCAAAACTGTTACACAGATTCAATGAACTCCCAATAGTATATCTCAAAGAATTAATGAAAACAACCCTAAAATTAATCTGGAACCAGAAAAGACCTAGAATAGCAAAGGCAATCCTGGGCAACAAAGACAAGACAGGGGACATCACAATCCCTGATTTGAAATTATACTATAAAGTTACTGTAATAAAAACAGTGTGGTACTGGCCAAAAAAAAAAAAAAGGCCTGAAGATCAATGGAACAGATTAGAAGATGCGGAAACAACTCTAGACACATTAAACCACCTTATCTTTGACAAAGATGCCAAACACATTCACTGGAAGAAAGACAGCCTCTTTAATCTGGAAAAGCTGGCTCTACACATGCTGAAGATTAAAACTGGACCCATATCTTTCACCATGTACTAAGCTAAAATCAGAATGGATCAAAGATCTTAATATTAAAACAGAAACATTAAATCTGCTGAAAGACAGAGTAGGTAAAGCTCTTGAAAACATAAAGTCTTGTAGGCAAAGACTTTATGAACAAAACTCAGATTGCACAGGAACTATTGCAAAGATTCAACAACTGGACTCTCACCCTACTGAAAAGCTTTTGCAGAGCAAGAGAAACCACCAACAAAGTGAAGAGACAACCCACAACATGGGAGAAATGTTTCTCAGCTGTACCTTAAACAAAGGATTACTATTCAGAACCTATAAAGAACTAAAAAAAAAAAAATTTCAGCCCTCCCAGATTTAAAGACCCAATCCAAAACTGGGCATCTGAGATGAATATACACTTCTCAGATGAAGAAATACCAACAGCAAATAAATATGTGAAAAAATGCTCAACATCCCTGGTCATTCAAGAGATGTAAATTAAAACACTAAGATTCCACCTCACCCTAGAAAGAATAGTTACTATCAAGAAATCAAGCAATAACAGATGCTGGAGGGGCTGTGAGAAAAAAGGAACCCTTCTCCACTGTTGGTGGGAATGCAGACTGGGAGGGCTGAATTTCCTCAAAAAACTAGGTTCGAAGGGCCCATTTAATCCAGCTATTCTACTGGGTATCTTCCCAAAAGATTTAAAAGCATCATACTACAGTGATATATGTGCACCCATGTTTATAGCAGCACAGTTTGTAATAGCCAGATCTTGGAGACAACCTAAACGCCTACCAACTGAGGAATGGATAAAGAAAGACATGATATTTTTATGTGATGGAGTACTATTCAGCCTAAAGAAGGATAAATTGGAGACCTTTATAGGTAAATGGATACAACTTGAGAGCATCCATAAATAAGATACACATGTGTAAACTTCATATTGTTTTGTTAGTGCAACAAGCTAAAAGAAAAAACATATGTATGTGTTTATGTATATGTATAGAAAAAGTTAAGATAGTCATACTACTGATTTCTCTGAGTTCACTGAAGAGAAAGCTTTGTGCTGGTATTGTTTGGACAATTGAATGCAAATATCTTGTGCTCTGGGTGAATGATTTGGGGATGACAGTGCACAATGTGTGTACCATTGTTGTCCCCTGATTGATGTGTTTTGAAATTTTGTTGTACTCTCCTCCTCCTCCTCCTCCTCCTCCTCCTTCTTCTTCTTCTTCTTCTTCTTCTTCTTCCTCTTCTTCTTTTTCTTCTTCTTCTTCTTCATCTTCTTCTTTTTCTTCTTCCTCCTCCTCCTTCTCCTTCTTCTTCTTTGTTCAATTTTTTACGAATTTTATTTAAAGAGGGGAAAAAAAGCAAAACAGAAAAAAAAGTAGAAACAATACAGAATTTCAAAAAAATGAACAGTAAGAAATCACTAGTTGATACATTACATATTGTCTTCTTGGATATAGTTATTCAAGTTACAAAATTAAAGCATACAAAGTGGACATTCAAACACTGAGGCTACAAACAGTTCTGTTCACCAATCCAACAAAAACTTAGCAACATGGTTATCAATCCTACATACTTAAATATACATGCAGTTATATTCTTTAGAGCACTTGCTTTTCCTCTTTTTGTTTTTTAAGTCCATTATCTGTTTAGCTATATCATGTTTCAGGTGCTCAGTATCTTACTGATCTATTTTGTTATTGTTATTTACTTTCTTTTATTTTTTTCTTATTTATTATTATCATTTATTTATTTATTTATTTTGAAGGTTGTAAAATACAGCAGAACAAGACAGGACAAAACCAATTGAGGCAGTGCAGTGAAATTGGTACAGAACCTCACAGCAGGTTACCGGGATAACAGCAATAGGTACAATAGTATATCTGATTTTCATCACAATAGTTGTTCCTTCAATCAGGTAGAGCAACATCGAAGGAAATACCAAAATTATAAAAACAGAATATTGAATAGAGCAATACCATTGATCAGAACAGAGCAAAATATAAAAATATTTGCCTTCAAAGAGATGGCAGAAGAAAATCCCCCTTATTTGCTATATCGACTATAGTCAAACTCACAAGAGATGCTCAGATCTTTGGCTCCCACTTGCTGGTGGTGGTGGGGGGATGAGATGGATGTTTGATTCTCAGCCTGCGCACCGGTAGGCTCACAGCTGCCCACCAGAGCGGTGTGCTGGCTGCCTGTTTTCCCAGCACTCCAAGTTCCAACATGGCATGGATCTCAGGAAACGCTGATATGGTTCTCTCCTTCTCCTTCTCCTCCTTCTCCTTCTTCTTCCTCTTCTTCCTCTTCCTCTTCTTCCTCCTCCTCTTCTTCTCCTCCTCCTCCTTTTTCTTCCTCTTCTATTTCTTTCTTTTTATCCTTGAATAAAATGGATTTGGAAAAAGATGTAAATGTTCCTAGCAGCTCTCCTCAGTCTACCCAGAAGGCAGAAATAACCAAAAGTCCATCAGTGGATCAGTGGAGTAACAAAAAGAGTATTGTTTAGCCATAAACAGGGATGGAGGATGGATACACAGTGCAACATGGATGAACTTGGAAGGCATTATGCTCAGTGAAGAAAGCCAGGCACGAAAGATCACAAATTACATGACTCCATTGTGAAATCTCCCCAGTAGGCAAATCCATAGACAGAAAGCAGATTGGAGGTTGCCAGGGTGTGGGGGGAGGGAGGAATGGGGAGTAACTATTTAATGGGTGTGAGGGTTTTTTGAGGCTATGGAAATGTTTTGGAACTAGAGGAGATGATTATGCAATACCGTCAGTGTACTAAATGCACTGATAGTTTGCTTTATTTTATCTTATTTAAAAAAATATTTTGGTTTTTTGACACAGGGTCTTGATATATTGTATGTAGCCCAGACTAGCCTTGGATTCAGGGTGATTCTTTTGGTTCAGACTCCAGAGTGCCGGGATTAAGGGCGTGGACCCCCATACCTGGCTGTTTGTTCTCTTTAAAATGGTTACTTTTATGTCATCTGAATTTCACCTGGATTTTAAAACAATTAATATAGATAAAGAGAAGTGGATGAGGCATAAAGAAAACAGGATTAACCGCGTGTGGGTAATGATTAAAGCTAATACTTTATTTTACCAGTCTCTCTGCTTGGATAAATGTTTCATCATCAAAATCTTATTTTTGTTTTTTTTTTTAAGAGAAGGACATCTGGTGATGATTAGAAATGCTAGTGTCCAACAATCAGAGGAAGACGGGGGAGGAAATCATTAAATAAAAAAATAGGAATCATAAAATCAAACTGTGGAAAGCTCAATATTTCTAAAGCAGTATATTGCTATGTATAGCATGTGACATTAAGCATGTAACAGAAAATACCGTAAGTAAACATACGATTCCGCGGCCCTAAAAGTTTAAATAGACAAAATGCAAGGTCAGCCTGGGCTACATAGTGAACGGACAGTAGAGAAACAAAGGCAGAAAAGGAGAAAGGCCTTTACTGTGGGCTCAGGAGGGCTGTAGGAGCGCCAGGCCGCTGTGAGGCAAAGGAGCCCTCAGGCTTTTCCTAGTTTGACAGGAGGTGGCGTTTGAAGGGCAGATCGCCTGATGGGGAGAAGCTGGTGCATGCTCCAGGAGCAGAAAGTCCAATTCAGGCTTGGAAGAACACAGAAATCAGTGTTGGACACCCATCATTTAGAGTCCAGCGCCATGCTGGGTGGTCACCACGCTGGCCTGATGAAGTTTCATAGGGGTGGAACCCATCAAGCCTGAACTACGCAGTGAGACCCTGTCTCAAAAAAAAAAATAATAATATTTGAGAAAAAAATAACCTCTATGGTTCCCAAAACAAGCAAGCAAAAGAAAAAAAAAGCAATAAACAACAAAATATTTAAATAGACAAAAGAGAAAAACTGCATGATAGGCTTCTTCCTGTATATGTGGTCTTGTTATACCCTAGCATCTGAAGTATACTTCTGTAAGCCAGGGTCGGTGGCACACACCTAGGAATTCAGCACTTGGGAGGCTGAAGCAATTGCAAGTTTGAGGCCAGCCTGGACAATTTGGCAAGACCCTATCTTGAAATACAATTTTCCAAAAGGGCTAAGGGTGCAGCTCAGTGGTAAAGCACTTACTTAGCATGCATGAAGCCCTGGGTTCTTTCATCATTATATATATATATATATATATATATATATATATAACCTCCCAAGTATTGAGTACTGTAATCTAAGTATTGTAATCCCTCTTCCAGTCTTCCTTACAATCCAAAACATTATATTTATAATCCCATTAAGATGTTATTGGAATCCCAGCAAATTAATTCCAATCTACTATCTCCAGTGCAACCCACAGCAAGAGTAAAGACACCAAGGCATATTCCAAGTGAAGGGCAGCCAAGGGCTCCTAAGTCCAATCCTCATGAAGATGTGTAGACAAAGGCCCTGATCCAGGGCCTCTCCCAGAATTTATTGTCTTGTGAAGAGGGGGTGGTGAGGATGAGTGACAGTGAGGATGGGGGGAACTACATGAGTAACTCAAGCTGGCCAGACAGGTAGGGAGAAAAGCATCTCTGCAAATTGCAGGGAGAATGACATGCAGAAGGATCAATCTGCATAATTCAATTAAGATAGCCATTGAATTATTTTTGGAGGCTGTTGCTTCTATTTCTGTTATGTAAACTTTGGTGCCCTGGGCACTCATAGCCTCTTTACCTTGAGGCTCATACACAGTTGACATTCCTGGAGCTAACTGGCTTGCCATTCTGCTGTGCTCATATCTTTTACAGAGAGCACTGTGCTAAGAAATAGCAGACTGTCTGATGGCTTTAGAAATTACATATCAGTACCTGGCTAGCCTTATTTGCAATGCTTAGAGCCAATTGAAGAGAGAAAGAAAGAAATATCATAGTCAGCTCTGTACATAGCAGTATATGGAGTAAGTCTCAACATCATCAAAGTCACAGCAATTGTTCTGCGTTCAAGGAGTGTCACTTAAATTGTCATAAATACACATATATATGTCATATATATATATATATATGTCATATATATATATATATGTCATATATATATATGTCATATATATATATGATTTTTTGTTATTTCTCCAAGAACCCTGATAAATACAAGCAGTTTCTTTAGAAGTTAGCTCCTCATGTGAGCACTGAACCTGGGCATTAGGCAGAAAGAAGGTTGAACGGGATCTGTGTTGTCGGACTGCAGCCCTGTTCCAGACTCAGGGATCAGTGACTCTGGCCTGTGGGGCTCAGGGATCAGTGACTCTGGCCTGTGGGGCTCAGGGATCAGTGACTCTGGCCTGTGGGGCTCAGGGATCAGTGACTCTGGCCTGGGGGCTAAATCCACCCACAGCCTGGTATGAACAGTTTACAGAGTTACTGGCTTTTGTGTTTTTAAAGGGTTGTTACTAAATTTTTGCTGTGTGTGGAAAGTGAGTTGGATATATATAGCTTGTGAAAATATGAGATGGGATGAAGCAAACAGTGATTGCTGACATCTTAAACAAGTATCTCAATGCAAAGAAAAAATACTTTATGATCAAAGAGAAATCATACTTGTGAGAGAGATCAACAAAAATAAAAGAATGCAGTAAAACAGCGACAAATGTAGACTTGATTTCAAAGTTCAGCCAAGTTTCACGTCAGCCTGAAGAACTGGGTTCTTCAATAATGTTTCCAAGTACTTCAGAGCAAGACAAAGTACGGACTTCACTAAAACAACAAATCTTGAATTCATGATACTCATAGTGCTGTGATAACACACAAAAGTCACTTTGAAGTAGATAGGAGGGATATCTATTTTTCATTTCTCTGCAAGTGCAGGCAGTCACTGGGAAGTTGCAAACTTGTATAGGTTGGGATGTCACCTAAGTTCCTGACTATTCGATGCTTGATTGTCACCTGAAGCCATCTGTCAGGAGAAAGCCAGGCAGGAATAATAAGGGATACGTCTGAGGGGGTGGAACTTGCAGTGTGGAT
This sequence comes from Hydrochoerus hydrochaeris, assembly GCA_004027455.1. NCBI lineage: Eukaryota > Metazoa > Chordata > Mammalia > Rodentia > Hydrochaeridae > Hydrochoerus > Hydrochoerus hydrochaeris. The sequence goes on from PVLA01005965.1 coordinate 46,505, forward strand.
TTTGCAGGACAGTACAGCTGGTGAGTGTCACATGTGTTAGACAGGAAGACATGAAATTCCATTTTACACTTTAAATTAAAAGAGTGGCTTGAGAAAGACTTTCTGCTGTGCACACTCCCAAGTTACATAGAATTTTGCTCAGTAACTGAAGCACGCACACATAGGAGACAGTGGATTACACGGTGGGTTTATGAAAAGTGCTAACCATGCTCCTCAATGCTTTTTTTTTACAAATGGAATTGTTTATGTTAATAAACATGCAAATATAATTTTTTTCTGCTGACCCTGCTCTGGGTATTTAGCCCTTAAGGATCTGTATACTCTTAGGAGCTGCGACAGTCTGATCTCAGCTGTTCTGTAATGAACTAAGGGATATAGAGTGTCAAAGGAAGAGGATTACCATAATCCCAGCACTCAAGAGGCTGAGGCAGGAGGGTCCTAAATAGCTGGGATTACAGGTGTGCACCATCATGCCCAGTACAAATAATTCTTTAATTATTATGATTATTATTTTTTTTTTTGAGACAGGATCTTACTGTGTAGTTCAGGATGGTCTTGAACTCACTATAGAGTCTAGGCTAGCCTCAAATTCACGTTAATCTTCCTGTCTCAACTCTTGGAGTGTTGGGATTATAGGCATGTAGCACCATGCCTGGCTTCTCTAATTATTTTAAAGCACTGACTATGCAATTTTGTGAGCTCCCAGATCCAAATTCTGTAGGGCAGGCGAGCAGGCTGGAGACCCAGGGAAGCACTAATGCTACTGAAGCAATTGCTTTTGCCTGCTCCACTGTGTGTTGATCACTGAAATAAAGTTTGCAAATGAAAAACAGCTAACTCATGAAAGTTTACTGATTTAACGGATAGTCAGATCTAAAATACGCATTCATAGCAACATCTGGACAGATGTCCCAGCAGACAACAAATACCTTAGTCTACCTAGCCTAGCAGTCATGAAAACAGTCATCATATGGCTTTTCTATCTGCTCTCAAAATCCACATTCTGTGGCCCTTGATCTGGAGATGAATAGGTGTTTGATTTCCCTCAAAGCTGAGGGAAGTCCCTCACACTTCATTCTTCATCCGAGCACTGGTCTCTTTCCAGAATGACAACAAACTTCCACTCCTTTCAGGAAGAGCACTCTCTCCCACACGCTGATAAGGGAGGTGTCCTTACTGCTGAGTCAGGATGATGAGACTCAGAGCCTGGTTTAGAGACCCAAGCCCAGAGCCTAGTTCCCCCCTCCCTGAGGTACTTTATTTCTTCCACAGCTGCCCCAGATGCCTTGTGGCTGACCACACCTACCTAAGACACCCCAGGGCTGCTTCGGAAGAGCTTTGCTTGGGTTGCAGGAAGCAGCTGTTGCAAGCCATCCCAGATGGCCCCACCCCACAGCCTCTCTGCATGACTCTGGCCCTCTGCAGCCCTGCTCAGTCAGGTCTGAGCCCTCTCCTACCTATGGCAACACAGAGTACTTGACACTGTACACACACAAACCTGCCTTGTTCTATATGAGTGACTTCCCACAGCCTTACTGCATCAATCTGTGCCTGTTCTCCCTCATGATGCAGCAAAAGTCCCAGTGAAGCCCATTTATGATCTCTATCTTGAGTTGAAGGGACCTCACTGTTACACTGGAGCTGGAAATGCCAAAGGTGGCTGCTGCTGGGTCAGCCCAGCACTGGTGTTGGTAGTACTAAACCAGCAATGGGCAGTAATGGAGAATTGCTGACAGCCACCATCTGTGATTTCCAGAAGAATCTGCAAGGATTGTTTACAGCTGCTGGTTCCAGCTGCTAGGAGGGTGACAGAGGAGCTGATAACACTAAGAGCTGATAGCTCTTAGCATCCAGAGCTCAGGCTCATTAACACTAAGTTACATTTCACCTATTTGTGATTTCCATCCAAATTGAGTAAAAGAACCCTCAGTCACCTGGTGACATTTTCAACCCTGCCCCTCACCTACTGTTGGAGCCTAAATGAATATCCACCAGCTCCAGGCTGCCTGCTGGAGAAAACAACCTGTATAAAGAAAATATAAAAAAAGATACAAGTGGCTCTTATGCTGTGCTCTGCCATGGAGCATGGAAAAGAACATTACATGTGATAGATGTTCTGTAGATACTTGTTGGATGTTTTTAGCTTTAGGAAGCTCTGTTGGACCAGAAAGTAGCTCTGTTTCCTTAGTTATCCATCTTCACCCCCATAATTCTCTCCAAACTTGGTGTCACAGTGCCCACATCTTTGCCCAAAGTGCAGCATTTGGCTGAAGTTAGCCCACTCAGGACACCCAAGGGAGACATTAGAGAATGAGGTGGCCAGGTTAAAGAACACACGTGTGGAAGACACCAACAACAGCAGGCAGCATGGAGCAGAGAAGAACGCCAGAGCTGCCTGTATCTTTTTGGATATTTAAAAATATAAAAAAATATATACAGGTTGTTCTCACCTATTTACATTCTTATGTGCTGGCCTCATTGGCACATGCATAGTCTACTGCTATGTCATAGTTCTATAATTCTGCCTTATGTGGGGGAATGGGGGCATGTCCTCAGGGCTGTCCAGAGGTGCACTTACATGCTCCAAGCTTTGACTCAGTCTGAGTGGTTCCCCATGTCCCACTCCTCAAAGGTCAGGAGTCACCTCTTGTGAGCAGCCCATATAGCTGACTCCTGCACACAAAGACCACAGCAACAATATAGAGAACAACAGAACACTACCAACCCCATTGCCACCACAGGGCAGCTTACAGCTATCCAGTGCCAGGTAGATCCCAAGGATTCCCACCGCTGGGAAAGGGGTCCCGCTGCAGAGCCTGGATTGTGGACACCTCCACATTCATCTTGTGCAAAGCTTCCTATATCTGTGTCTGGTGGTCAGAGATATAACTGCAATACACCACATGTGAGAGGGCACAAATGCCCCCTGTGCTGCAGTCAGCACATTAAGAGCCACAGGGTTGTGCAAAACCATCTATCTCATTAGAGAAGTTTTATCCATGAGCAACATCAGAGCCTGACTCATAATATTCAAGGCCCGGGCCATATGCTGAGTATGGGCTTCAAACTGGAGAGCTAAGTTTATGGTCCCTACCCCTGGCCAGATGCTATTCCTCCTGGTATCCATATTTGGCAGTCAATATTTTTGGTCAGACACTATTCCTAGTGGTCATCCACTGCCTGATCAAGACATCTGCTAAGTCATTTCCTGGTAGTAGGAGGTGCTTATGTCCTGATCATGATACCCTGCATGGTTTGTATTTTGGCCATGCTCCCATACCTCTGGCTATAGGTTGGCATCCCACAAGGGACAGTGCCCTGTCACTCCTGAGCTGCCTGAGTTGGCAGCCAGAGTATCAGCCTCCTAAAGATGGCCCAGCCCTCTGTGCACACATGTAGGGTGTCTCCATGCATCACAAGCAATTACTCTGCCCATTGACTTGACCTGCCTGTTCTGGTTCCAAATCAGAGTACTTTCAAACTGGACTGGACAGTGACTGCTGTCCATTGTGGGATTGGGTCATGGCTAGAGTCATCAGTATATACAGTGTCAGCTGGACGTCCTCTTTCCCATTTGTACAGGAACAAGGGGTCATGTCCTGTAGTTTGTCCTCCCAGAAGGGTTACTGGGCCATGTATACCACAAGTCCCAAAATCATTGCCAGTTCAGGTGCTAACAGGCTAGCCAAGAAAGAGGCCTGCGGTAGGAGGTACGTTCCCCAACACATGAGACTGGGCTCTGTGCTTCTCCACTGCTGGGATGGGCTGTTCATGTCCATACTCACCCCTCTATCTGTCCTGTGATTCCTCATGGGCACGCAAAGCAGCATAGACTGTTGCTGTTTCTCAATCAGTAAGTACCAGCTCTCAGCTCCGTTCCACAGCTGTGATTAACACCCAACCATGAGCTTTCACTTCCCCTGTTTTCGCCATAGACCTCAGGCAAACCCACAACTCTATACTGTCTACACTGACAGGATAAATGGCAGGGGTGGGTCAATGAGCAACAGCCTTCTCTGAGTCCTGAAAAAGCAGCTTCTGCTGCGTCTGACCAGCTCCTTTTGGTTTTCTGGCATAAAGGGCACAGTAGGGTCTCTAGGTGGGATACATCTGCCAAACACCTAGCAAACCCACACGTGCCTGTAGTCAGTGTACTGTCGTGGGTCTGGTCTTACCCAGCCATGCAACACCCAAGAATCTGACAGATAAGCCAGTTCCCTGGACCTGTGCAGACCTGGTCCTTTGTCCGTGGCCACCCCCATTTCAGGAAAGCTTCCTTTAGATTGTGCATGGCAGCTTTCAAATCTGCAAGGCAAGCAGAGGCTAACATGACGTCATTAATACAATGAAACAGTGACACAGTGTGACTTGGCCCAGGTGGCTGGGTCCTGGGCCACCAGGCCATGACACAAAGTTGAACTATGCAAATAGCCTTGTGGCAACATCCGGGCAGTCCTTTGCCCATCCTCCGGGGTGAAGGCAAATTGGTCCTGACTGCAAGTATAAGGGTGAACTTTACAGTCATTATCTATGACCTGTCTGGCTTTGCACAGGTCAATATGAAGGGCTCTGAGCAGGGAGTACCACCCCTGCTTCTTCCAGTTTTGAGACAGTCTGTCCCATCTCCTCATGGCCTCCAGACAACTGGTACTGCTTCACGCATACAACCCACGGGGCCTGTGGGAGAGTAGTGGTGCATGGTGTGGGTGGCCTTGGACTGTGGTTTTTATCATGCAAATTCACAACCAGAATTCTCCCTGCATGGTGTCTAACCAGGCACCAGGCACTATGTCCATCTCTGGCATGTATTTAGCAACCGGGGAAACATCAAACAGGCATGGGGGCAGGCACCCAATACTCAGTGTCACCTGGGCCTTCCAGACCATGAGGTTTACCTCCACTCCCCTCTATGCATACGACAAGTCCTGTAAAGTGCTCTGCATTGCTGTATAGTAGTGTAGGCTTGGCTCCAGTATCCACCAATGCTAACACATGCTGCACATTCCTTGGTGACCAGTAAATAGTCAATTCCACATGTGGCCTCTGGTCTCTTGGGACCCCCAGGAATCAGGTAGCACAGTCTGCCTCCTAATCAGGGCAAAAGGAGGCCAGAGTCACTTCTTCCCACTCCCGGGGGCTGCTTTCCAATCCGGCCCTGGCACATCAGGCAGTACTGTTGTTCGGGGTGTAACTGCCTCCAGAGTCAGCCTGCCCATCCAACTTACCTGTGGCCTAGCCAACAACAGCCAGCAGGTCCGTCCAGATCTGGCCCTGACCAACCTTCAGTGGCCCCACAAGTCAGTCCTTGGGGGACAGCCCTGCTGGCCCAGAGACCCCTTCTTTTTTTCCTCTGCCAGTACAGTTTTTACAGATTTTGTTTTACCTTGGCATTTCATTTCCACATCCACAGCATCATGGATCATGTGATATGTAAGGGGAGTTAGAAAGGCTGCCACTGACCCAAACATGCCAACTGCCAGCTGGTCTGCTCGCCAGGATCACGTACGTCCTTCATATGTGCCATCAGCAGTTCCTCACCTGGGTCACCGTGCTGCAGTGTGGCCATAATTCAGCACATGCCCATTTCATGTAGCACAGTTACCAAGTCTACATAGGTTGTCCACTTAGTGACTTGCTCTGGTAGGTCACCTCTCTTCTCCCAAACCAGGCAAGCTACTGCCATCAACCTATTGACCACAGTCTTCTTATCTGCTTCTGGGGCCATCCTCTGCACATCCCACAGAACCTGTCTCCTAGAGGGGTGCGGCTTGCTGAGCATGTGGGACATCTCCTGCGGGTTTAACTGCATGCTATCAGCCCCTCGTCCCACAGCCATAGCAGCCACAGGCACAGTGTCTCACCCACTTTTTGCTTTAATTGTTTTGCCAGCTCCAGCAGCTCCATGGTTGTATAACTTGTGTACACTATCCCCTGGCAATGGGCAAAGAGACACCTCATTGGTGCTGTTGTTCTTAAGAACCATCTCAGCATTTCCTCAGATCCGCGACGCGCCATGTTGGACCTTGGGGCGCTGGGAAAGTGGGCAGCCAGTTCACCCCTCTGGTGGGCGGCTGTGAGCCTACTGGGGAGCAGGCTAAGAATCAAACATCCATCTCCCCCTGCACTGTTAGCAAGTGGGAGCCAGAGATCTGAGCATCTCTTGTGAGTGTGACTATATGCGATATAGCAAATCAGGGGGATTTTCTTCTGCCCTCTCTTTGAAGGCAAATATTTTCATCTCTGTTTTGCTCTGTTTTGATCAATGGTATTGCTCTATTCAATATTCTGTTCTTGTGATTTCGGTATTTCCTTCCACATTGCTCTGCCTGATTGAAGGAACAACTATTGTGAAGAAAACCAGATGTACTATTGTGCCTATTGCTGTTGTCCTGGTGGCCTGCTGTGAGGCTCTGTGCCAATTTCACTGCACTGCCTCAGCTGGCTGTGCCCTGTCTTGTTCTGCTGTATTTTACTATCTTCAAAATAAAATAAATAAATAAAAAATAATAAAAAAAATTTTAAAAAGTAAATAACAACAACAAAACAGATCAGCAAGGTACTGAGCAACCTGAAACATGATATAACTAATCAGATAATGGACTTAAAAAGCAAAAGGAGGAAAAGCAAGTGCTCTAAAGGATATAACTGCATGTATATTTAAGGGTGTCGGATTGATAATTATGTTGCTAAGTTTTTGTTGGATCAGAGAACAGAACTGTCTGCAGCCTCACTGTTTGAATGTCCACTTTGTATGCTTTAATTTTTGTAACTTGAACAACTACATCCAAGAAGACAATACATAATGTATCAACTAGTGATTTCTTACTGCTCATTTTTTTAAAATTCTGTATTGTTTGTACTTTTTTTCTGTTTTGCTTTATTTTTCCCCTCTCTTAAAGTAAAAATTTTTAAAACATTAAAAAAAAAAAAAACTTGTGTACACTGTGTGCTGGGTAAAGATACCAGTCCTCTTCCCTTGGCTAGTGGTTCCTCTACCTCCACTTTTAGAACAGATAGTTGGCCTAGTATGCAAAACCAGGGGGTTTTCTTGAGGGTTTTCTTGGGTATGAAGACTTTTGTTTCTGGAGACATTTCTGGAGGAGGCAGTACTTCCTACGCCTCTTAACCTAAGCTCCACAGAGCCAGCCATTGCTCAAGGTCCTCCTCTATCTGCTGCAGCTGCTGTACTTGCCAGACAAGGCTGTCCACCTCTCTTGATTTGCACAGCGGGAGACAGTGAAGAACAGCCACGCCACCCACCCCACCATTTCACAATGAGGAGGAGGAATTTGTCTGTCTCTTGCTTCCAAGTCTTGCAAGACATCCCTCGGCTCCAAATGGAGTTTCCCAGTCCTCTGGGGCCTTCCAAGAAGATGGCTACAGATGGCCATGGTGAGGCTGGGTCACTTATTAGCCTTTCCCAGGACTCTCCCTCACCTTTGGGAGCTATTTCCACAGCCTCCATGGGACCATTCATGTCAATGGCCTGACAACTACGCCAGTTGTTGGCCCACTCAGGGGCCCAAGGGAGATTTGCAAGGCTGAGGTCCCAAGTTAGAGAATGCTCATGTGGAAGACATAGGCAACAACAGCAGGCAGCGTGGAGCAGGGCAGAGCACAGGAGCCACCTGCATCTTGACTGTCATCACCTGTTTACATTCTTACATGCTGGCCTCCTTGGTGCATGTGTAGCTGTCCACTGCTAAGTGTTGGTTATATAATTATGGTCTGATATGTGCCTGTCCTGACAATGGGGTCCTGTCCTCAGGGCCTCCTGGAAGTGTGCTTACGTGCCCCAAGCTCTGACTCAGTCTGAGTGGTTCCTGAAAGATGTTTATAGCTTGCACCAAAATCTGAAATTTTATCTTCCAGATACACAATGAGAATCTACTTCTAGACAGCATAAGGCTTGTATCTCACCCTTACAACAGATGGCCTATTATCTCAATACTCTAGGAGGCTGAGGCAGGAGGATCACAAGTTTGAGTCTAGTATGGACAATTGAGCAATAATTCTGTCTCAAAATAAAATATAAAAATGGCTTTAGGTATGTAGCTGAGTGTGAAGGCCCCAAGTCCCATCCCCAGTAACACACACACTGCCTGGAAAAAGTACAGATACCTCCATCCCCACTTCCACCATTCATGGCAGTGCCCCAGGGACCAACATGGGGCTTTCAGGATGAGAAACAGGCTCAGAGGTGGAGGCCGCCAGGAACACTGTTTCCTTTCCACAGAAACACGACTCCTTGTAGGTATCTCCCAGGCAGGTCCGGGGCAGGATTGTCTTGACTTGTGTGCATTAAAGGGGCCATTTCGTGCTTACAAAGATGAGCGTCACCCCAAAGGTGAGCTCAGGCCTCCCCCTCCCTGTCAGGAAGCCACTGGCCCTTGGGAAAGATTGGTTTGTCCAGATTCTAATTATTTCACACCAGCACATAAAAATCCACTTGTGACACCCTTTCAAGGATTTTCAGATGTGCTCTGAAGATGTGCTCACCCTTGAATCTGATCTTCTCCAGCCCAGCGTCAGCCCTCACTCACTCCCCTGTCACCTGTTCTCCAGATGTCCCACCCTTCTATTAGTTCCTTCTCGAACCTGGAATCACCAGGGAGCTTTGGCAAACTTGGACACAAGAAGCTGGGGGACAAACAGCCTCTTTGCATGGTCTCCTATTACCCCGTAACACTTCATCAACTACAAAGTGAAAACTAGTCACTTGACAGTGGAGAGTCTCTGAAAACACTATTTTAACCTATTAAATGAAAATCACAGGAAGCCACTGTTTTGGACAAGGGTTCTACATCTGCTCCAAGAGACCAGACTAAAAATCAAAATGGAATCTCTTGTGCTGAGCCCAACATCACCAACCCAAAATGAAGTTGCCATCTGGCCTTCTAGACCAGGTGGTAGCCAAGTTTCCAAACAGGCCAGTTAAATCGGTAATGATAACTGGATGTCGCGGGGCCTTCCTGTAATCCTAGCTCCTTGGGAGGCTGAGAACTTATGGACAATCACCTATGCTGCTCTTCTAAATTATTGGTAACACTGCTTCAAAGTCTGTCTGTTTTAGATAAGACCCTCCAGAAAAACTTACAAGGAAGTAGCCAAAATCACCAGTTCACTCTGCAGTGCTGGGGATTGAACCCAGGGCCCAGTGATTCTAGGTGAATGCTTTAGGCCTAGCTACATCCTTAGCCCTGACTCACTGTTTTTAGGTAAACTGGAATAAAAGTTGCTCATGATAATACTAAATTCTCTGTCCAGAAGTGTCCTCACCTGCAATTAAGTGTGTGTGTGTGTGTGTGTCCTGATACCAATTCCCTGTGTACAGCCACTGAAGGATGATACATTTGTTCTTTACCTGTAGTTCCTGCACAGAGATCCTAAAACCTTTGGAATTTCTGAGTGATGAGGAATGAGAAGGGGATCTTCTGTTATTTGTGAGGTGCTATCAGTCATACTTGAGTTTGTGCTACTTGGGTGACTCTTGGAGAATGGGACTAGTCTAAAAGGAACAAACCATGGAGATACAAGGCTGAAATTTTCTCTCTCTCTCCAGACAAGGTAGAAAGGCTGGAGATTGAGTTAATCACTGTTGTGATTTGTATCTAAATGTCCCCCAAAGCCTCATGTGGTCATAGGTGGAGCTTTTTGGAGGTGGTTGGCTTGAGGGTGTGACAGGAACTGGTTCATGGTGCAATGCTGGGATGAAGGGTGCCCCACCTTGGGTGTGAGGATTAATGTTGCCCTACCATGGATAGAATATAAGGGACAGAAAGAGGATTGGCATCACTGCTTATCACTTGCTACTTCACTACTTCACTGCCTGCTGCTTGGCTGCCTTCTGCTTTCCATGAACTATTTCTCCTCTGCGATGTCCCTCTCCATGCCACTCCATCTTGGAACCAGCCTACTATAGACTGACACCTCTACAAACTATGAGCTAAATAATCCTTTCCTCATTTAACTTGGATCGGGTATTTTGTCTCAGCAACAAGAAAAAGTAAGACAATCACTCATAGCCAATGATTTAATCAATCATGTTTACATAATGGAGCCACCATTAAAGCCAAGTGTGACTTGGTGGGTATCTGCGCTGGTGAACCCACGGAAGTGCTGGGGTAGGGTGGCACCCACAGAGGGCATCAATGTTGTGTTACCAAACCAGGCTTATTTTGCTTGCTGCCCAGTAAGCTGATCCCTGAAGCAACAAGTTCTGGAAAAGTTTATTTATTTTATTTATTTATTTTTGTCTGTACTGGGGATTGAACTCATGACCACCTGCTTGTAAGGCAGGTGCTGAGTTAAATCCCCAGCCCTGGAGAAGAGTTTATTCATGAAGCACCAAACCTAAGAAGGTGGTTCCATCCAGTTCCCCAAGGCTAGCACTTAGAGGTATTTATGGGATAAGGAAAGGGGGTGGTCTGAGGTGGAGAAAAGGTGACTGAAGTAAAGAGAGATGGAAAGAGACAAGGAAAAGAATACTTTCAAAACTGTACAGTAAGGAGACTGCAACTTCAGGGTTCAATCATAGTTACCCAGGGTTACCCATATCTGGACTCCATATCTTTACCCCCTAGGTTGGTTTTGTTTATTTTTTTCCCCTTTCAGGTCCATTACACTCAAATCCCTTAAAAATACTATAAATCCATAAATTAACTTGGTTGATAAGGTGAAGGGCAGCAACCTGACCATGAGAGGAAGAAACAAATTCAAAGAGTTCAAAGAATGGTTTTAGGCAAAGTATTTTAGGGCACCCATTTTAAAGGGTACAGCCAAGAATACAGACTCACTCCCTACCATGAGCCACAGCGTGCCTCTCTGGTGACAGACTGCACTCAATCTAGCGATGCTTCTCTCTTCCTGAAATTCTTTTTCTGTGACATGAAATAAGAACCTACTTGGCGGGTCGAGTTGAGGTCCCCATCTCTTCTTTGAGGGAACATCTCAGACCCTCTCAGGTGGCATCTTCATTTGTAAACAAACCTCATGACTCTTTGTGTCTACAAAATGGCGACATTAGCCTGTTCATGAAACGGCAGCACTAGCTTGCTCCAAGTGTGTTTGGGGCCCTCTAATGTCAAAAGGTCCTCTTTGGACACTTATGTGGGCCCAGGTGAAGGGTTCAGTAGCTTTAACCAGTTTGAGTTAGACAAGGCAACCTTCAAATATTTTTAAGTTTTAAGTTTATAAAAATAAACTTAATCACTACCAAGGTGAGCGTACTTCTGAAGCATTATCTAGAGTAAAGCCAGGCAAAGTCTAGCATTTACCACTATTGAAGCGGCTTCTAAAACCAGTGATGAAAACAACTAGAAGCAAATGAAACTAGAGGATTAATAAGATTTTCCTTGGTTTAAAATGAAAGAATATGTATGTTCTTTAGTTTTTAAACTTTAGGGAGGGAGAACAGACCATAACTCTTACAAGACAGAGAAACATACCAATTTTGGGTCAGGGAGTCAGCTTAGCAGCTCAAACATTTGCCTGGTAAGTGTGAGATGGTGAGTTTGATTTCTAGTACAGAGAGAAAGAGAGAGAGAGAGAGAGAGAGAGAGAGAGAGAGAGAGAGAGAGAGAGAGAGAGAGAGAAAGGAAGGAGAAAGAAAGAAGAAAGAAAAAGAAAAAAGAAAGAAAGAAGAGAAAAAGGCATCAATTCATTATGGGGACTCAGCACCACCTCACTCTTCCCATACTTGCCGTACCCATTTCTTTCATCCAGCAGTTAAGTTGTATCCTTTTTGATAAACTGATTGTCAGTAAAGAATTTCATGAGTTGTGTTACCTGTTAAAACTAAAGAGGGCATTATGGAAGCCCCCAGTGTGTAGCCAGATAGCCACTGGATATACGCCTGGCACCTGAAGTAGGGCCAGTCTGTGGGACTGAGGTTGTAGCCTGTGGGGTCAAGGCTAACTCTGGGTAATTACTGTCATAATGGAAAGGTAAGACACCCAGTTGGTATTTGGAAAGTTGGAGAATTAGTCACTGTAGGGGGAAAACTCTACACAGCTGGTGTCAGAAATGTGAGTACAGGGAGACAGTTCTTCCTTTCAGTACTTCCAGAGTAGTGAAATCATCACCGTGACTAATTTTAAAACATTTATCACCCCCAAAAGAAACCCCCAAGGCCATTAGTAGTCATTTCCCATTCTTCCCTTCCTCTAGCTCCTAGAAACCACTCATCTACTTTCTGTTTTGATAGACTTAATTGTTCTGAGCGTTTCATATAATTGGGCTCTTATGAGGTGCAATCCTAAAACACAGTGAAAGTTTAAATACAAATTTTATACAATAAAAGACACTTTACCATCAGTCCCCCAAAATACTGCCCTTCAGTTTATCCCATCATTCTTGCCACTTTCTGAAGCAATTCTGGAAGTCTTCTTTCATGATTGTCTTTAGTTGGGCTGTCATGGCTGCCTTGATGTCCTGAATTGATTACAGATATTTACCTTTCTTGGACATTTTGACTTTAGGGAAGAGCCAAAAGTCTCATCATGCCAGACCAGGTGAATAAGGTGAGTGAAAGAAGATCTTGCCTGTAACCAGATGGAAGAGTCTTGTACTCCAGATATGAAATCATGTTTTTAAGTACAATATTTTAAAATCAGAGTCAGACAAGATGGCCAATCAGTGAGCAACAGAATACAAAGCCTCCCAGGGGAAACAACTCATGTGCCAGAAAAAAGCACCCTGGAGAGACCCAGACAGAGGGAGATGGGTCCTCTTGACACAGGAAGAAATTAGAACTTAAAAAAGCTCGTCAAATACTTCGGGACTACAACTGAAACAGCTAAAAAATACAGGACACAGCATTTTCATGGTGACCCACCAAATTTGCACCAGCTTGAAACCATGCGGCCGGTAGAGCCGCCCAAACTCATTCCCGCTGCCACTCACAGGAAGCACAACAGCACTGAAGTTGGGGGTTGGTGGGCCCAACAGAGAGCGGAGAGTGGAGCCAGTGGAGGAACCTTCATTGATCCACCGTCAGTGCTGGGAGTAAGGACCCCCCCACAGGAAGGGCGCAACCAGGTGGTCGACATGTTGGAATCGGGCAGGAGGAGCCTGAACTGGGAGTGAAAGTGACTTCGGTTGGTTGCTCCCTCCCCAGAGCAGATTGCTTGGACTGGGCTGTGCCCCTGGCCGGGACCCAGTGAGATGTCCCAGATCGATTCCCTGTGCCTAGCACGCACTGACCGGGTGATAGCCCCTGAAGTTTGGCTGGCCTGGTGGGGAGGGGCAGGCATAGGTAGCTGCTGCTTGCACCTCAGTGACAAGAGCAGGCAGGAGAGGGCAGAGTTCCCTTGCCAGTGTGCTTTGGAGGAAACGTGGCCAACAGGGAAAGGGGCTGGGACCTGCACTGTAACCTGTGTGGATGAAGCCAGGGCCATGACAGGAGAGAGAGGCAGGAGGAGGCCCCCAGCCCAGAACCCTGAGAGCCCTGATCCAGGATAAGGAAAAACAAGGGAGACTGAGGGCAGCAAACACACAACATCAGACATGGTTCAATGGACATTAAGAGATATCTTTGGGACCTTGTAGACGAGCTCAAAATTGAAATATTAAATCAGGTAAAGCAGGATATGAGTAGAGTAATAAAAAAATGCTCTCAGGAAGCATCTCTCAGGATGATGCAGACGAAAGAAGGGAGGAACACAAAAAAAGGAGAGAAACATTCGGTAAAGAATATAAAGAAAGTATAGAATACATGAAGCAGATTCAAAGAGACTACTGGGAAATTAAAAACTCCATTGAAAGCTGGCAAAACGCCTTAAAAGAAACTAAGGATAGACTATCAAAACTTGAAGACAAGTTTGCAATGTGTGATCATGAAAGGAAAGATCTCTTAAAAACAACAAGGAAACAGGCAGTAACAATACAAAGGCTAGAAGATGACAAGAGAATCTACAATTTAAGAATAAGAAACATGAATGAAGAAGCAGGAATACATACAGGAGAATTACAAAGGCAATTAATGGAAATAATTAAGGAAAACTTCCCAAGCATGGGAAAAGAAAATGACATTCGGTTGTGTGAGGCATACAGAACCTCACTCACCTACAACCAAAACAGATCTACACCCAGACATATAATAATCAAGATACCAGAAATTCAATATAAAAACAGAATATTAAAAGCCATCAGAGAAAAGAAACAGATTACCTATAAAGGTAAGCCCATCAGAATCACAGCTGACTTCTCGACACAGACCATCAGATCAAGAAGAGGTTGGAGCGAAGTCTTCCAAGTCCTGAAGGAAGGTGGCCTCCAGCCCAGATTGATGTACCCTGCAAAACTGTCACTAGAAATTAATGGAGAAACAAGATGCTTCCATGACAAAGAGGAACTGGGTGAGTCTGTGACCACCAATCAAACCCTGCAGAGAATACTGAAGGACATTCTAGAGAGAGAGAAAAAAAATACCAGGATTTTAGGAACAGTGGCAGAAAGGCCTCAATGAGTGGGGCAGGCAGTAGAATAAAGGAGAAAACTAAACAAAGGCAGAAAAATAGCATAGCAGAAATGAGGCAGAGAAGGATAACTAGAATCTCTAACATAGATGGCCTTGATACACTATATTATTAATAGTGCACCAGGATTTAAAACCCACATTACTCACATTACTCTGCTTAGATGTATTATATTCTGTTCCAGTCATTCTACCTGTACTAGATTTGAGGGCACAGACAGTAATCCCAAAAATAACAGGATATAGTACGGTAATCATCCTTAATTTCCTATCAACTTAATCTAAAGCTCTGTAAAACCTACACTGTTTTACCATGACTGATCATAATCGAATCTGGTTTGTTGGATCGCTGTTTTGTATTGATAGATTTTATTCAAAGCTGTTATGATTGATAGTATGAAGTCTGAGAGTATAGGCAACCGCACTTAAGATGACAAGATCCACTAGAATATCCACTCTGGTTTGATTATTAACTGCCTTTGAAGTTTTATACTGTCTACAATGTTTTATTTTACTAATATTGTTATTTACTGCTATACTCAATTATACTGCTATATTCAATTATGCCTGATGATATAGACATTCTATTGAAGATAATAAGAAACAACACAGTAATCATTGTAGGTCACCTTGTACTGTGGTTTTATACGACTTTCTTGTTTCATGTTTTTATAGGAATTTGTTTTGTTTTGTGTTGCTAAGTTTTGTTCTTCCCTCTAATACAGAAAGGATAGAAATACATGTAGAGATTCATGCATGCATAGCTGTTCATAGTCTCACTGTTTGACTATCTACTTAGAATGCTTTAATTCTGTAACTTGAACAACTATTTCTAAGAGGATAATATGTAATTTATTAACTGGTGATTTCTTATTGTTTATCTTTTTTTTGGAATTCTGTATTATCTCTACCCTTTACATGCTTTTGTTTCTCTTTAAATAAAATCTTTAAAAAAAAAAAAAAGGTGAGTGATAAGTCACCGTCCTGTGTTTATGAGCTGCCTTTCCATTGGATGGCTCTTGGTAGCAGCAGTCACAGTATTCTTGATCACACCTTATAAAGACACTCACAAAAAGTGACTTCCAGAACCGTTCAGAAAGTGGCAGTGTGCCTTAGGCTATAATACATTGTTTAATTTTTATTTTAATTTTTATAATACATTTTTAAAAATTTAAATACACTTGATATATTTTTCACTCACACCTCTTTATAATATGTGACCCTTAGTGACCAGCTTCTTTCATTTAGCATAAAGCTTTTAAGGTACGGCCATGTTGTAGCCTGTGTCAGGACTTCATTCTTTTCATGGGTAATACTCCATGATACGCATAATGTCAGCTTTGCTTATTCATTCACATGCTCGGGGATGGTGAGGGTTTTTCCCTCCTCCTTTGACTCTGAAGTTGCTGTGAACCCACTGGTACAAGATTTTGTGTGGACATATGGTTTCGTTTCTCTTGAGCAGGTAAATGTAGTTTTAAGTGGCATCTAATACTGTGTGAGACTGTATCACAGTGAAGAATAAACACAACCACTTCATATTATTAGAGACAATTTTGGATTCTTTTTGTCCTTGTGACTAATGATTTTTTAATTGCTAAGTTTTAGATGTACAAAATGATAACAGTCATCATAGGGAGTTGGTACCTGTACCTGACATATCTTTCCCCCACCCCTCCCCTCCCTTCAACCCTTTTTCTCTTTATGTACAAAATCTTTGTTTCCGCTTTTTTCTTCTATTCTTTTTGTTTCGTATTAAGAAAGTCTGAGTTTGGGCTGGGGGTTTAGTTCAGTGGCATAAGCACCTGCCTGGCGAGCACAAGGTGGTGAGTATCCCCAGCACCAAAAAAAGTCTGAGTTTTATTTAGTATTATATCTGAGGCACAAATGAGAACAAAAGCAGAAATTAAAGATGGAGTCCACATTCAGTCTTTAGGAGGCTTAGGAAAATGAAAGCACGAAGCCTGTAACCGATCTTCCACCTACGAAACATTGCGTTTATAAAACACACACGGTGTATGTTCTCTGGAGACTTCCTGGAAAACCAAGATGGCGTCAGTGCAGCACATGCAGCATTTCCAGTCTGAAGACCCCAATCCACACTGTTCTGTTTTTCTCAGTTCCAACCCAGAATTCTGTGGACAAAATTTGAAATCCCAAAAAGTTTGGAGGGTAAAGAGACTGAGAAGGTATGATGTTTGCCCCCAAAAACAAGTTAATTGGCCGAGTGTTCAGAAAATGTAATGCTGCCAAAAGTCTGGAAGCCACAGAGTCAAGGAGACCACCTCTTTTAGGTCCAATTTCATGGTTGCATAGAAAGTCAATTCTTCAGACAGTAAGAAGAGGCCAAAATAATAATTAGGATACTTAGACACAGAAAAAGAGGTACTTTCAGAGTCAATAAAATGGATCAATGACCCAACTATATGTATGCCAAAATTAATTCTGCTCAGGCTGCCAGGATAAACAAATACAAAAATTAGAAGGTAGCATTTGAGAAGATATTTTTAAAACTACAGATGTCAAAAAAGGCAAAAAGAGCTTTAGATGTGTTGTAGTATTTCCTTCAAAGAGCCTTTTTTGAAAAGTAATGCAGGGAAGAAATGCAAGGAGGAAAGAACCTAAAGACTGGCATTATATCAGTAGAATCTATTTAGTATCTTTAATAATTCTAGTATTTCTAATGCCTTTCACTAAAAGGGCATTACAGCTCTTCCAATTTATTGCAAACATATCTTAAAGAAAAGTCAGCCCTACTACTGAAGCTATCAGATAAATTTTTAATTATTGGCACTCCCTCTGAAAGCACAATGAAATCTCATTTAAATAAAAAAGGATAATTTACTGGGAGATAGATCCAACAGATTTTTTTTTTCTCATATCCTTATCTAATAGTGGTATCTTACTGGCTAGTTTCTAAACAGATGCAATTTTTTTTAAAAAATGCCAAAGCCATGTTTTGCTCCAGAATGCTATTATTCAAATACCTCACAGGTTGTTTGACACAGATACTTGTGTGCCAAGCTCAGACAGCAAAATGCTAAGCCGTGAATTTGGAACTGTCCAGCAAGTTGTTTCTCCTTGCACCAGAGACTCTGGTGGCATGGGCTGCTGAGAGGTCACCCCACTGCCACTCTTTTCTCACATTTGGACCCACTAGGAAGGATCATCCATGTCCTTAAGATGCAAGGCTGGGCAAAAGCCCTCCCCCAAATCCACCCGCTACCACAGTGTTCTGTTCAATACCTTCTGTTGCTTCTTTGATTGCATTGTTGATTTCAGCTGCTGCTTTACTTGCTTGTTTCTTAGTTTGTCTTTTTGGCTTTGTTTACATCTTCAACTCTCTTCCCTGAACATAGCCACTGTGACTGCGGAGAAGAAAGCCACCACCTACTGCACACCACCAGTCACGCCGCCCATTACAATCCAATCCAGGTCCGCCAGTGGTGCCTCCTGGCATACTCTGTTAAATCCAATACTCTTAAGAGTTGTCGTCATCACACACACACACACACACACACACACACACAAAGAGTTGTCATCACTTTCATTTTCAGGGGGGTCCCCTGGGAACTCAATTTTTTCTTTCTTGTCCCTTCCCCCACTTGTTTGTTCCCTTTCCCACTTGAACATTTTTTCCCATTTCCCAATATCTATTATACATTTCAGTCCTTATTTATATTTTTGGTTTCTCACCCCAGGGAAATCATGCAGTCTTTACACATATGTGTCTAATTTATTTCACTTAAGAATGCGGTCTCACAGTGCATCCACTTGGCTAGAAATGTCTCAAGTTTATCCTTGATGGCAGAGTAGTACTTTAATGTGCCAAAAATATATCAATTTTGATTAATGATTTTGCTTGAGGAACCTTGCTGATACTTTGGGTTATTTTTGTGTGAAACCGATTACAGTGAACTGTGTTCAAAGACAAGATTTTACATTTAGTGTATACTATATAGTAACTTGTCTTTATCTGGAAATTTAATTTTTTTTAGACAGGGCCTTGTTTAATTGCCCACGTTGGCCTTGTACTTGTGATCCTCCTGCCTCAGCCTTTCAGGTAGCTGTGATTACAGGTATGTGCCACCACACTCACTCAGACACTTTACATTTCATGAATCAGGCTTTTTCCTTCTCCTACTCCTCCTCCTCCTTCATGAAAAATCATGGGACCATTTAACTTAAAGAACGAGAAGTCATCGTAACCACTTATGAACACTTGGATGGTGAAAGGAAAGAGTCATTTTGCATGGATCCAAAGAATAGACTGTGCCCACTGTTGGCCTTGGACTTCTCCCAATGCCTCCTGTAAAAGGGCCTTGGCTTATCTGGGTACTTCTGTGTGGCTGATCAGTACAAGCTGATCAGTACAAGCTGTGTGTAGATAGTACAAGCTGATCTACAATGACTGCTGTGTTGTTTCTTATTATCTTCAATAGAATTGCCTATATCATCAGGCATAAATGAATATAGCAGTATAATTGAATATAGCAGTACATAACAATATTAGTAAAAATAAAACATTGTAGACAGTATAAAACTTCAAAGGCAGGTAGTTATCAAACCAGAGTGGATATTCTAGTGAATCTTGTCATCTTAAGTGCAGTTGCCTATACTCTCAGACTTGGTACTATCAATCATAACAGCTTTGAATAAAATCTGTAAATACAAAACAGTGATCCAACAAACCAGATTCGATTATGATCAGTCATGGTAAAACAGTGTGGCTTGGGAGTCACCTGGGGGACTGGTGGTACACACTTCTGAGTATAAGTAGGTGGGTCATAGAAGTATGGCCTTGGGAGTTTTGTCTGGCCCCTCACCCCTTACTCTAGTGCTGCTCCTCTGCTCTGTTTCCTGGCCACCATAAACTAAGCAGTTTTGCTACCTACCACATACTTCCACCATGATGTTTCTGTCTTGGAGCCAACCATGGACTGAATCTCCTAAAATCGTGAGCTAAGTTAACCTTCTCTCGCTTTAAAGTGTGAGTGTCTAGTATTGGTCTGAAATACAGGAAAGCTAATACAGGAACTTAATACAGGGATTATTTATGAAAGATGGATGAAGTGGGCATATGTAAGGCCCCAGGGCTGGGAATGCCTGAGGCTCATGACACCACCCAAAGCCTAAAGAAGAAAAGGGCTTGGTTGCTGGGGAAATTGTAGAAGTTAATCTGATTTCACAGGTGACTCCCAAGCCAGTCAAATAGGCACAATTAAATGTAACCATCACAGGTCCCCCCAAGGACATAACCAGGGCCTTGATGAGAAAGATAAATCCCCAAGTCTCAGAGGCTAAATCCAACAGACAGCTGTTTCTTGCTTGTGCTATAATCTGTGATGGATCTGTGCATATGTGTCTCTGTGCCCATGTGTAGAAACCCTTGAAGAGTAGAGAAGTTGGATCCCACTGTACAAGAAGTTGTGGGTAGAAGAAATTCTGTTCAGTCAGATCAAGATTTCTCTAGAAATCGTAGGGCACACTGATCAACATTGGCAACTGATGACTTTTCAGAAAATGACTGTCTAGGGAACTGGGTTCAAACAGCAATTAGTGTTGTCAATCTCTGAGAAATGGGAACCCCTGTCAGCACTGGGCTATGAAATGAAAAAGTAATTGCCCCAAAGATGCTCACATTTACCTGTAGAAGATCAGTTCTATTTAATTATTATTTGAATAAGCCACTGCTAGGCATAAGGCAATGTGGCAGGCTCTCCGGGAGGCGCAAAAAAGGGATTCAGATTTAGGGTCTGCCCTCAAGGAACTTGAGATAACTTCATATTTAAATTTTATTTAAAAATTTATATACAATAAAATTAATTCTTTTTGCTGCACAATTCAATCAGATTTTTCTCATTTTCCTTGAGTATTTTTTTAACTGAGCTATTCCTGTGATTTGAATATGGTTTATCCCTCACCACAATGCATGCTGAGACTTACTCTTCAATATGCCAGTGCTGGGAGGTGTTTGGATCATGGGATTAGAGGCAATTTGAGGCCATCCTGGGCCACACAGTGAGACCCTGTCTCAAAACACAAAACAAAACAACAAAACAAAAATAAAAACCACAAAACAAAAGAGTAATGCACTTTATTGTGTGTGAGTTGAATATACAATCATAAAAATAGAAACATTTTAATTGTTTTTACTTTAAATCAAAACGTTTTATTAAATGCATTTCCCGTTTTGAGTAGCATTGCTGGGACATGATTCAAAATTCAAAATATAGGAAAAATTTACAGAACAGTATACCTCCCGTGCCCGATTCCTGTCTGTGGAAGATCCAGAATCGGCCTGTGCAGAGTCAGGCACTTCTGCTTCCCTCACCTTTTAAATCTTTTCATTATTTACAGTAGCAAAATACACCGTTAGGAAACATGCTTCTCTCATCCAATAGAATATTTTCAGTATCTTTCCTTATCAGTATATAGCTTTCTCAGTTTGGGGTTCTTTTGGATTTGTTTTTATGGGTGCACTGGAAACCTTTGAAGGGATGCAGCTTTGAAAGGGTGCACTAATCATTTTTTAATCATTTCTGCATTGATGGACCACTGAGTTGTTTCCTCTCATCTATGATTGTAGGCAACAGTGTTGAATAGCTGCTTACACAGACCTCCTTTGTAGTTAAGCACATGCCACGGTTTATGTTCCCATGTCTCCTCCCGAGCCTCACACAGGCACGGGGAATGGGCCTTTCCAGCGTGGCTGAGTCAGGCGTTTGGGATTGGTTTGTTGTCTAGTGCTCGGATTGGTGGTGTGAGCACTGCGCCTGCCCAGGGGTGGGTAACTGCATACAATATAAGGGAGGGAAGGAGGTGTGCTCCTCCCCTTTTGCCCTTTGGCTTTTATCACTTTCGGCCACCATGATGGTTGTCTCTTAGCCATGGCCATCCATGTGGCTTGGAGCCAGCTGAGTTTGGACTGAGACCTTCACAAACTGTAAGCTAAATAAACCTTTCCTTCCTTCCTTGGGTGTCAAGTATTTCGTCTTAGCAACGAGAGAAAAGTAACTAATGCAACTTAGAATTCTAAACGGGGGGATTACTGGGTCAAAGATATGCACATTTGTCATATTGTTGTTAGACGTTGCTAACCTACCTTCTGTAAAATTCGTATCACCTAGTTGCTGCAGAAGCTGAGGCAGGAGGACTGCAAGTTTGAGGCCAGTTTCGACTTAGGTCAGTTGTAGAATGCCCCTGGGTTTAGTCTCCAGTACGGGGCAGGGGAGGGGAGGGTGCAGTTTCAATCCCAAAAGCATTGTCCGAAGGTGCCTATTTCCCCCACGCTTTCTAAAACATAAACGTGCTACACTCCGTTTCACCTATGGAAGTTCCCGGCTGCTCAGAAATTAACATCCACATTACCGGCCCCAGCCTGCCAGAGCTTGCAGCGCTGTGGGACGCAGTGAGGCCTTCCCCAGGTCTCACTGAAGCCAAGTGCTGGGGGAGATCCAAGGGGATCCTCGCAGAAACTTCCGGGATGCCAAGGAGGGCTGGAAGCGGCTGAGTCATTCCTCTAAGGAGCAGAGGTAGCCGCACTGCGCCGTGCCGTCCACCAGAGGGCAGCGAGGGCACTAGGCGGGGCTGCCGAAAAGGAGTCTGCAGCAGGGGCCGGCTCGGCCCCGCTAGCTGGAGGGCGGGGGACCTGAGGTTCGGCCCAACTAGGACCTCTAAGGAGTGTGTGAGGTCTAGGCCTCACCTTGTCCCGGACCCCTCCCAGGCCTGCGGTCATTCCGCGCTTTCCTGGGGGTTGTAAACTTGCAACGAGGTGAGGGTGGTGTCAACCCAAGAAACACCCCAGACCCAGTCAAGTGGGGTGGCTGCAGGGCTCCCAGAACGGGCTCAGCTCTGCAGAAGTATGACATCTGATGCCAGTCTGGCACCTCCTCACATCCTGCCATGCACCTCAAACCCTTTCTTTCTCACCCCAAAGACGCCAGGTCTGTAGAGGAGGGACCCGTGGGACTGTGAGGACTTCTCTCTGTCCGGCTTGTTCTTGGTGCTGAGGATACAACAGTTCTGTTGCCCACCAGGAGCTGATAGCTTGGAAGGAGTGCAGGAAACTGAGCCCAGCAATGACGCCAAGAGTGAGATCAGCGGAGCCTGCTGCAGGCGCAGGGAAAGGCTCAGCAGAAGGTGGGAGGGTGACATGGAGGGGCTCCTGAGGGAGCAGCCCCTGTGCTTGAGACCTGTGGCCTAAGGGGGCCGCCATACTGACCTTCAGATAGGATGTGACCGCACATGTGAAGGCCTTGAGGGGCAGAAGCTTAACTTGTTTGAAAAACAGACCAGGCCTGAGCTTGGTGTGGTGGCACAAGCCTATAATGCCAACAGTCAGGAGGCTGAGGCAGGAGGATCACCACAAGTTCTAGGCCAGCCTGGACTACATAGTGAGTTCAAAGCCAGCCTGAACTGCATATTGAGACCCTATCTCAAAAAACAGAACACAAGAAAAATGGACCAGTGCAGAAAGGGAAGGAGCACATTCCTTTCCTATGGCTACTGTAACAAATCACCACAATTTGTGGCTTAACATAAATTCATAGTCATATGAAGATCAGAAGTCTAACCTGAGTCATCATAAAAGCCATCTATGACAAACCAACAGCCAGTATCATAGTAAATGGTCAAAAACTGAAAGCCTTTACCTTAAAATCAGGCACAAGAGAAGGAAGTCCATTATCACCACTCCTATTCAATATAGCACTAGAAATATTAGCCAGAGCAATTACACAAGAGAGAGAAATAAAAGGAATAAGGATAGGAAAAGAAGAAGTTAAATTATCATTATTTGCAGATGATAAGATACTCTACATATAAGACCCCAAAACTCCATTGAAAAACTTCTAGGTATAATAACCAAATTCAGTAATGTAGCTGGATACAAAGTCAACACTTGAAAATCAATTAGCATGCCTTTACACAAAGAACAAACTCACTGAGAGAGAAACAAGATAAGTCACACCCTTTACAATAGCATCCAAAAAAATGAAATTAATCTAACAAAGGAAGTAAAAGATCTATTCAGTGAAAATTACAATAGTCTGAAAACAGAAATAGAAGAGGATCTCAGAAAATGGAAAGACATTCCTTCTTCATGGACAGGAAGAACAAACATTGTGAAAATGAGCATTCTCCCAAAACTGTTATACAGATTTAATGCAATTCTAATCAAAATACCATTAGCATACCTCACAGATCTAGAAAAATCATTCCTAAAGTTCCTCTGGAACCAGAAGAGATCTAGAATAGCAAAGGCAATTCTGGAAAACAAAAGCAAGGCAGGAGACATCATAATCCCTGATTTGAAGTTACACTACAAAACTACTGTGATAAAATCAGCATGGTGCTGGAATAAAAACAGACCTGAAGACCAATGGAATAGATTAGAAGATACAATCAGCAGGGCGTGGTGGCTCATGCCTGTAATCCCAGCACTCGGGAGGCTGAGGCAGGAGGATCATTGAGAGTTTGAGACCAGCCTAGGCTACAAAGTGAGCTCAAGGGCAGCCTGAACTGCATAACGAGACCCTGTCTCCAAAAGACAGAAGAAGAAGAAGAAGAAGAAGAAGAAGAAGAAGAAGAAGAAGAAGAAGAGGAAGAAGAAGAAGAAGAAGAAGAAGAAGGGAGGAGGAGGAGGAAGAGGAGGAGGAGGAGGAAACAACCACAACTACAAACACACTCAGCCAACTTATCTTTGACAAAGGGGCCAAACATGTTCACTGGAAGGAAGACAGCCTCTTTAATTAGTGGTGCTGGAAAAACTGGCTCTCCATATGCAGAAAACTAAAACTAGACCCATTCCTATCACCATGTACTAAACTAAAGGCAAAATGGATCAAAGATCTAACTATTAAAACAGAAGTACTTAATCTCCTAGAAGACAAAGTAGGTAGAAATGTTGAAGACATAAGGGTAGGCAGAGAATTCATGAACAAAAATCAAACTGCACAGGAAATGCTTCCCAGAATCAGTAACTGGGATCTCATCTTATTAAAAAGTTTTTGAATGTCAAAAGAAATCTCCAACAGAATAATAAGAAAACCTACAAATTGGGAAAATATCTTAGTCAACTGTCCCTCAGACAAAGGACTTCTGTCTAGAACATATAAAGAATTTTAAAAAATCAGAGCTCTCAAAATTCAAAGACCCAATCAAAAAATGGGCATCTGAAATGAATGCACACTTCTCAGCTGAAGAAATAAAAATGGCAAATAAATACACGAAAAAATGTTCAGCTTCATTGGTCATTAGAGAAATGCAAATTAAAACCACACTGAGATTCCATCTCACTCCAGAAAGAATGGCCAGGATCAAGAAAACCACCAATAACAAATGCTGGAGAGGCTGTGGGGAAAAAGGAACTCTTCTGCACTGTTGGTGGGAGTACAGACTGTTACAACCACTGTGGAGGTCAGTCCAGAGTCTCCTCAAAAAGCTGGGACTGGAAGTCCCATTTGACCCAGCTATTCTACTTCTGGGCATATTTCTAAAAGAACTGAAAACATCATGTCACAGTGATGTATGCACCCAAGTTCATAGAAGCACAGTTTGTAATAGCCAAATCTTGGAAACAACCTAAATGTCCATCAACTGAGAAATGGATAAAAAAAAAAAAGATGTGGAATTTTTATACAGTGGAGTACTACTCAGCTATAAAGAAGGATCACATTGAGGCCTTTATAGGTAACTGACTGCGACTTGAGACCATATCCATAAGTGAAATAAATCAAACTCACATGTGCAAATACCATATTGTCTCCCTAGTGTAAGAAACAGAAAGTGTAGATAAGATACAAAATCTTCAATAAATATTGTGAAAGGTTAAGAAACTGCTCAAAGGGGTAACAAAAACTCAGCAAAAAGGAGAAAAGAGATGGCAAAATAAAAAAGATATAAATTTATATATAGACACTTAAGATAGCTAAGATGATTGTGCTACTAATTCTATTAGTTCTTGGAACAAAATAGTTAACAAAGGATTAGATCAATTTTGCATGTTTATATCTGGTAATCTGAGTAACTCTTGAAGATAACCATACAAAATAACAACCTTGGTTATGTTCCTACCACCTTGTTTTTTGTTTTTAGTTTCAATTTTTGAGGGCTTTTTGAGGGGGATTGATACCAGGGATCGGGGATCAAACTCACTGCCTTGCACTTGCCAGACCGATGCTTATGCTGCTGAGCTAAATCCCCGTCCCTACCATCTTGTTTTGAAAGCCTTTATTGTCATTGTTATGGGCTCTTTGTTATTTGTCTCTTTTGTTTCTTATTTTTCTCATTTTTTTAATTTTTCCCTCTAATACAGAAAGGATAGATGTACATGTATAGGCTTATACATGCCTAGAACTTGTCCTAAACAGTTTACAAGAATTGATTTTATTACATGTAATGGTATGAACAGTTACTTTGAAGAAAACAAGACATTATGGTAGCCATTGCTGATTTCCTATATCTTGTGAAGTCCAGTAATGCTTTTATTCTTTGTTTTGATTGGTTTTAGTCTATTTTGTATTATTTAATTTCAATATATTTGAAGATATGAACAGCTATTTTGAAGAGAACAAGAGATATGATGGTAGCCATTGTTGATTTTCCTGTTGTCTGGTTTTGAAGGCCTGTAATGCTTTCATTCTTTTGTTTTGAATGGTTTTATACTATTTTTGTCTTGTTTGAATTCATTGTGTGTAAAGAGATAGACAATTATTTTGAAGAGAAATGATAACCACTGTTGATTTCCTGATGTCTTGTTTGAAACTGTGTTGATTGCATTGTTTTGTTCTGATCTGCTTTGTTCTGTTTTATTCTCCTTAAAACAAACAAACAAAAAGTGTGGGGATGTAGCATAATGCAAAGGCCCTGGGTGCATTCCCCAATACTGCAAAGAAAAAGATCCTACACTGTTACCACACATATGGAATCTCTTCAATTACAGAAAGTGACAGGTACACAGATGCTGGGGATGGGGACATGGATATTGGGGGTAGAGCCATTGTTTTGTCTCCCACAGAGAGCAGAGTGGCACAAAATGCAGCAAGGGGACAGGACCCCAGAGGTATGCCTAAGCCTTTATAAATTGCAACGGGGTAACAATGCCTTCTGACTTTAAAAGCAAAACCAGCCCGCCGCGGTAGTGCACATCTGTTATCCCAACACACTCAGGAGGCTAAGGTAAGAGGGTCACAGTGAATTTGAACCCAGCCTGGGCTACATAGGAAGTTTAAATCCAGCCTAAAATACGTAGCAAGAACTTGTCTCAAAAGCAAAACAAAAAAGCAAATAAACAAAATCCCGGCAATAGAACCCTGGCTGCTGGATGGACAGTTATAGAGCAAAAATGGAAGAAGACTCAAGAGAGGAGGCCAGTGAGTGTTCTGGAAAGGGATGAGGGTGTAGGCCAGAAGTGGCAGTAAAGGTGGCATCGTAAAAAAAAGATATGTCATATTTAAGAAAAACTGCATCTTCAGGACACGTAAATTACTGGTTTTTTTATTCCTTCCAGGAAAACTCAAAAAAAATCCTAAAGGTTTTAAGGACACAGTAAGCCTGTCAATTGGTCTGTTTTTACCTATAAATTGAGCTTTCTCATCCTCAAGAAGCAGTAATATTGGTGGATAGCAGATCTCAACTTTAAACACATGCGAATGGCTTGCACTATAACCTGACGGAGTAGGAATACACACCCTAGATTACCCACCTTGAAGACACCCCCTAAAGTATACCCAAATCCGGCTCATAGACTGTCTCATTTCTCTGGGCGCCCGCACTCCTATCTGTCGAATTAACCCTTCTCTCCCCTCTTTCTGAAACATCGGGAAATTTTTTTTCCTGACGACAGTCCGCGAACCCATAATCTCAGTCTTCAAAAAGAATCTTGTCTTGTTAACTTCCTTATTTCAGCCCTGGAGACCCTCAGATCCTGCCCGGCAACAAACTGTAGGAGAACCTAACTTCTAATTCGGTCCGGCATTTAACCGTCTTACCCCGGGACCCTCCAAGGCTGTTTACCCTTTGACACAAATGGGGATGAATACAGATACAGAGACTACGGTATGACAGGGCTATGAGGCCCAGAAGGCACCATAATAGGTATCTAGGGCAAGGATGATGGAATCAAAGCCCCGACTGTAACAACTGAGCTAGTGAAACAGCCTCTAGAACGGACCCGGCCCCTAGAGGTGCGTCAAGAACACAGCGGAAACCAGAGCCAGTCGGGTGGCCGAGGAGGCGGGACTTCCGGTCGACACCTCCGCTGTTGCCAGGGGAGACGGGCGCAGAGAGCCGGAAGTAGTTGAGGAGCGGCGCGCGGAACGCCGGCCACTATGGCGGCCTCGGCGGCCCCGGGGTCTCCGGCGGCTTCGTGGCCCGGGTATCGGAGCTGGTGCTTGTGCCCCGAGATGCCATCCGCCACTTTCTTCACGGCACTGGTCTCGCTGCTGGTTTCCGGGCCCCGCCTGTTCTTGCGCCAGCCCCCGCAGGCGCCCTCAGACCTGTCGCTGCGGTCCGAGGCTGTGCGCGACTGGCAAGGTGAGCGGGGCCGGGACAGGGAAGCGCGAGGGGTCCTTTCGCTCCGCCGTCGCGCGCGCCTGGGCTCCTGTACTCGTCCCTCGGGCCTCACTGCCACAGCCCCTGTCTCAGGGCGCACCCCTTCTCCCCAGCGGAGATCAGCCCCCA
Source organism: Hydrochoerus hydrochaeris (assembly GCA_004027455.1). NCBI lineage: Eukaryota > Metazoa > Chordata > Mammalia > Rodentia > Hydrochaeridae > Hydrochoerus > Hydrochoerus hydrochaeris. The sequence continues at coordinate 74,664 of PVLA01005965.1, forward strand.
GCACTGTCACCTGCTTCCAGTAGTCACGTCTTCCCTGAGCCTCATCTTCGTCGCTACTGTAATATCCCTTCTCTACCTGAATTTGTTCCTTCCCAGTCAAGGCCCTAAACTCACTCCTCTCATCTCTTAATCTCTCCCGGAGGATAAAGCCTCGTTCTCTCTGCCTCCCACTTCATATACACACCTATGTCTGTTTTAAGGCCAAATGTTTCTCCAACTTTTTTCACAGTTAAACTTTGTTGGCAACTCGTGAGCATCCTGTACTCTTGGAATTTCTTCTACTTCATTTGCATAATCCCAAGTAATTCCCAGATGACAGGGATGTGTATGTATAAGGGTGGGGGGAGTTTTTCTCTGGGGAATGCAGTTTTGCAGACCAGTGAAGTCTAAACATCCATGGATCAAAGGCATTCCTAGTCTCTCTTCCTTATTCTTTTATGCAGAAATAAGGGAAATGTGTAGCACTCTTGCTATTTTCCACAACACAATCAAATGCATTACACCATTTAATCCTCAGCGATCTCAGGACAGGCCGTATTAAATTGCCCATTATTTCCATGAGACTGAACTTAAAGCAGAATAACAGAGCTGTTAAGTCACAGAATTGAGATAGGAACTCAGCTTTTTGTTTTTTGTTGTATGATGTTTGAAACTAGAGCCTGGGGATATATAAACCCCAAACCACATAGAGTTTCACCTAGAATTTTTTCACATTTATATTGGGAATTTCAGTTGTGGAAGTACTCACCAAATGATGAAGTACTCTTCAGATAATGAAGCCTTCCAGAGGCCGGCCTGACTGAGGTATACATTTCCACAGCCTACTTACCTGCTCAGATCCCTCTTTACTGAGGCCCCCACCGTCCTGGATATACTCACAACTCCTCATAGTCAGAAGCAAACTGAGCCTCCCTTTTTCTTTAGTTCACAGCTTCCTTAGGTGTGGTGGTCGTGGATGAATGTACATTAGTTAACGTGAGAGACCTTTGTAGGCCTTCCAGTTAACCCTATTGCTTTGCAAAGAGGAAATGGAAGCCAAAAGAGCCTGTACCTTGGGCTTGACTGAGCTCATCTAATCTGGTTGCAATAGAGCCAAGATTCTACTACAAGCCTTCAGACTTCTTATTCTACTATTACTGTCACTTTATCAGTCTCTCTCCTTTGGTGTAGTGTTTCAGCCTTAAGAATATAGAAGTACATTAGAGAGGAAAATGAAAATATGATTCTTTGCTGTCAGATTGTACAGAAAACTGTCTTCCCTATAAGATTGGATAAACACTCTTCAAGGAAGAGTTCTGTCTTCCCTATAAGATTGGATAAACACTCTTCAAGGAAGAGTTCTAATTTCTTTATTTGTCATGAGAGTTTTATAATCCCTATAGCTGTAAAGTAATTCGTGGTCCCTTTTTTCTTCCTCTGAACAGCCACTGTGGAAGGAGAGGTCAGGATTACAGCTGAGGAACTGGCACACAGAGTGTTAAGTGATACCCTCTCCATCCACCCTGAAGCTGTTACAGTTAATTAATTCTCAAACTGCCTGATGAGGTAGGTCAGTGTTAAAATCTGCAAAAGGATTATAAAGCATTTTACAAAGTCAGGAACCTCTTCATGCCAACTGTTATTTGGGGGGGTCGGGGTTGGGGTTTTCTTCTTTTTTTTTTTAATTCACATGTGGAAATCAGTACTGATAAGATTTGCTTCTGGGCCCAGAAGGGAAAGAACAGGGATTAGACATTCACACCTCTACTATATCTTGGGTCTTTCATTGTTGCTCTCACTGCTTACCTGCTGATTTGCACTGGGTCTCTGATTGCTAGCAAAGAGGCTGCTCCCCCTTTCCTAGATGGCTGTACCCTGGCTTTCTCTCCCTGGAGCAATCCAGCAGCAGACTCTAACCCAGCTCCCTCTTCAGTTTACAGGCTGGTGACCTACATCTTTGTCTATGAGAATCCAGTCTCACTGCTGTGCGGCGTGGTCATCATCTGGCGCTTTGGCGGCAATTTTGAGAAATCCGTGGGCACTGTCCGCCATTGCTTCTTCACCTTGATCTTCACCATCTCCTCTGCTGTCATCTTCCTGTCCCTTGAGGCTGTGGCATCGCTGTCAAAGCTGGGAGAGGTAGAAGATGCCAGAGGTATCACCCCAGTGGCTTTCGCCATGCTGGGAGTTGGTACTGTCCGCACTCGCATGCGGCGGGCCCTGGTGTTTGGCATGGTCATGCCCTTCGTCCTGGTGCCATGGCTCCTGCTGGGTGCCTCTTGGCTCATTCCCCAGACTTCTTTCATGAGCAATCTATGTGGCCTTTTCATTGGACTGTTCTGTATCCTTCCTGGAAGAAAACTGCTGAATCTGTACTAACGGGTGCACCCACTCCCCAGGGGTTCTAGGGTGTCAGGTCTTGGGATCAGATGGCAGCAACCCAGATTTGAACTTCAGCTTTAAAAACCACACATATTCTTCTCCCCTCTCTGGATTACATTTCCTCATTTGGAAGATAGCAACAGCTATCTCCTTGTCCACCTTATAACTGTCCAGTTGGTGCCATATGCTGATTTGAGTGTGTGTGTGTGGTGGGGGGTAGGAACCTGCATTTGACTAACTATAATAGAGTTTTCAATAGAGCGTTGTTCACGAAAGGGATAGGAATATATGTTTATTTATTTGTTTGTTTATGTTCACTGCTGGGGAATGGAACCCAGGGCCTTTACACATGCTGGGAAAGCATTCTGCCACTGAGCTACACCCCCAGCCCCAAAATTTGTTTTTATTACTATTTTTGTTTGGTTTGATTTTTTTTTTCCAGAGAAAACAAAAATGAAAGAAATTAGGCTTTTACCATATAGATAGTTAAAACATTAAATTTTGTAGCAGCAGTCAGAAAACTAAAATATGGAAGCTGGATATGATGGCACATGCCTGTAATCCCTGCACTCAGAAGGCTGAGGCAGGAGGATCACTGCAGGTTTGAGGCCAGCCTGGGCTATATAGTGAGTTCAAGGCCAGGCTAGATTACATAGGAAGACTTTGTTTCCCAAAAAAAATGAAAGGAAGGAGGGAGACTGGGGGCGAGGGATTTAGCTCAGTGGCTTAAGTGCCTGCCTGGCAAGCATGAGGTTGTGAGTTCAATCCCCGATACAAAAAAAAGAAAAGGAAGGAGGGAGACTAAAACACAAAATGGTGTTACATCTTTAAGCATTAAAATTAGTAAGAGTTGAGGGTTAGATGAGGTACAGACCTAAAATCTCTTTCAGTTCATAATTCTGTACACTATTAAGAGAGGTCATATATAAATACAAGTGACTGATAGCATAGCTCTCATTTTTAAGTGTAATTTCATTCTTTTTAAATCTTTATCTTCTAGTTTTGTTTGTTTTTAATTCTTTTCATTTTTTTGAGACAGGGTCTCTGCTATGTAGTTCAGGCCATCCTTGAATTTGTGGCAGTCTTCCTGCCTCAGCCTCCAGAGTGCTGGGATTGTAAGTGTGCATCACCACACCTGACTAAACTTCCATTTTCAAATATAAAAATTTAAAACTATTTAGCTGCATTCCACACTTTTTTTTAACCAAGGATCGAACTCACAACCACACACTTGCAAGGCAGGCACTTATGCCACTGAGCTAAATCCTCAGCCCATTCCACATATTTTGATATGTTGTATTTTCACTACCATGCAGCTGAAAGTATTTTCTAGTTTTCCTTGAGATTTTTTGACCCAAAGGTTTGTTGTTGTTGTTGTTGTTTTTGCAGTACCGAGGATCGAACTCATGACCTAGCCAGGCAGGCACTTATGCCACTGAGCTAAATTCCCAGCCCAACCCAAAGGTTATTTACAAATGAGTTACTTAATTCTAGATATTTGGAGATTTTTTTCAGATTTCTTTTTATTGATTTCTAATTTAATGTCATCTGGGCAAAGAACACACTTTTGTTTTGGTACCAGGGGTCGAATTCACAACCTTGTGCTTGCCAGGCATGCACTTATGCCACTGAGCTAAACCCCCAGCCCAAGAACACCCTTTATGTGATTACAGTTCTTTCACATTTCTTGTGGCCCAACTTTTGATACATCTCGTGTACCAAATGTGGGTTTTGCATCTGGTACCTCAAGGTAGATGTGGATGTCATTCAAGTCTTACATATCCTTGTAAGTTGTTCTGTCCATTACTGAGAAAGGACTTAATATTGCCAACTTCTGCTGTTGAATTTGTCCATCTTTGCGTTTCAGATTTTCAGTTTTTACTTCATGTATTTTGAAGCTTTCTTATTGAATATACACACAGTATTATTATCTTCATGAAATGACCATTTTTTATCATATAATTGACTTTTTTATCTGATATTCCTTACCTTGAAGTCTATGTTGTATTATATTAATTTAGTTATTTCAGGTTTCTGCTTTTTTGTTTTGTTTTTTTAGATAGGTTCTCACTATGCAGTTCAAGCTGACTTTGAATTCACTGTGTAGCTTTATTGGGCCTTAAACATGTGGTGTTGGGTTTTCTTGCCTCGACCTCCTAAGTGATATGGTTATAGACATGCTGCTACTCCCAGCTTTAGCTTTCTCATAATTAGAAATGCTGTATATATTTCCCCCCTCTCTCTCTTTATTTTTTATCTTTTTATTTTGGAGGTTGTGGCTGTGGCTTAGTGGTAGAGCACTTGCCCATCATGTAAGAAGCCTTGAATTCAATCCCCAGTACCAAGAAAAAAACTATTAATTATGCCAAGCATTTTTGTGTCCTCATACTTAGATCATATGGCCTGTGGGTAACATATACATTCTCCAATCTAACAGTCTCTACCTTTTAAATGGCATGATTAGCCCATTTACACTTAGTGTAATTATTGTTGGCTATAAGTATTGCAGCTTGTTCTTTGTTCCAAATGTTCTTTTATTTTTCTCATTCATCCTACTTTCAATTGGATAGTTTTTTTAGTATTTAATCTTCTTTGCTTGTTAACTATCCTTCATTGTTTTGTTTTTTAGTGGCTGTTAGTATGCATTTTAAGCTTATTATAGACTACTCTCAAACATACAATTTGTACAAATGTGCCAATCCCAGTAGGGATTTAGGACAGCCTTGTGCCTGCTTCTGTACAATGGCTGGCGTGTGCTGGCCTGTGACCATTGTGTGAGGATAGAAGGCTCAGGAGATGGGTAGGAGGACGAGGTGTTCACAGCTGTCTGCCAGCTCTGTTGCTGTCTGTGTTCCCCGTGAAGTGCAGTGGGTGGAATCTTTCGACTCCAGGTTTCTCCCTGGGCTCCAGCCTGTGTCCTTCCATTGGGGCACACACAGCCACTTCCCTTTCGCTGCCTCCGATTTGACTTAATGTGCCCAATCTCAGATGGCCTCACGAACTGCTGTAACCTCGACATCCAGGAGCGAGTGGCTCTGAAGCTCGACCAGACATTCCCTTTCAGCCTCATGAGGAAGATACCCATTTTCAAGTACGTCTCAGGGTCCTTGGCTGAACGCAGGGCAGCACAGAGCTGCAAGTAAGTTCCCCAGCTCACTTGTCAGATTCTTGAGCTATCCCAGGGTTGGGAGAGGGTATGGCTGGGCCATCTCAAGTCATAAAGTGAGATGGGGTCAGAGATTTGAAAGTTGATGCGTAGCTAGGGGCTGCGGGTATGGCTCAGTGGTAGAGTGCTTGTCTAGGCTTTGGGTCTGATCCCTGAGCACTGTGAGTGAATGAATACATGTGTGCAAGTGGTCTCAGCACTCTGGCTGCTGCCCCACCGTGTCTGAAGAAGGAACTCAGCTCTCTGTGGTCACATGGCTGTGGCACATGACCCTGATGAAAAGCATCAGTAGGTCACCAACTGACAGGGTTGCTTAGGATGAAGCCCAGGACCTGGGATAGAAGTTCTTGGCCACCTTGCAAGAGCTGTGAGGTTTACTGTTTCGTAGTCCAGCCCTGTTTTCTGTCCTGCCCAAAGTGCCAGGCAGGCCACCTAAGCTCTTGTTGAAGCCAAAAAGATCACAATTGGAGGCTGGGGATTTAATCAGCAGCATAAGCACCTGTCTTGCAAGCGTGTGGTTGTGAGTTCAATCCCTGGTACTGATAAAAAAAAAAAAATCACAATTACCTGTGTTTTTAGTGACTCAGAGTCAAGAGCTGGGTCTAGACCAGGATGTCCCACTTGCAGGTCTTTCTCACCCCCTCTCTCTGTTCACACTGCCTCTGCCCCTTGTGTCCTTCACTGGCTTTTGTCCCTGCTGAGACTTCACAGCACAGCACATTGCACCTCCTTCAGTAGTCTCCAAGAGAAGGCACCCAACTGGGGGAGGGGCACATGCCTGTAATCCCAGCACTTTGGGAAGCGGAGGTAGGAGTATCTCAAGTTCAAGCCCAGCTTGGACACCTTAAAGACTAGACAAAACCTTCTCTCAAAATAAAAACTAAAAAAGCAGTGCAGTGGTACTGGGTTCAATACTCAGTACCAGAAAAACAAACAAGAAAAGGAACTCACTAGGAAGTCGGGGTGCTTTGTCAGCAACCTTTCCTACCCTCACCCCACTGCTGTGGGGTTCACTTTTTCCCTTGTTGCTGCCCCGATGCAGGTTTTGTTGACTGGAAAGCTGTCCTTTCGAGTTCATCCCAGGAGGCACTTATTCTTCACCTACCCAGGGCCTTGCAGCATTTTTTAAAGGCAAGGAGGAGTGCTGCGTCAAACAAAAACGAAAGCTAGCCATTTTGCCTCAGAGTTCAGGCAGGTCATTCCTGGGTCAGACTGTGGAAGGGACTGTTTACGTGTAGAATGTTCTTGGGTCTTGGTACGGATCACAGTAAGTTGTCCAGGCTGGGACCCACAATCCTGCCTCAGTCTCCTGAGTAACCCAGGACCAAAAGGATGTAGTGCCGCACCCAGCTGCAGTGTTTAACTGTCATAGAAACTTCAGAGGTTAAGGTGTGCATCCAGCCTGGAAGAGACCCCCCTGCAACAGCCGGGTGTGGTGACCCACCACAACTCACACCCCCCAGGTAAGTTCATCTGTGCTGCATGATGCTTAGCCTCTCTGAGGCTGTGACCTCCCGGTGCAATGATGTGGTCCCACCGTACCATGACAGGCACAATGGGAGGTGACAGCCTTCTGTTCCTGGGGCATTCCTCATGGCTGGTGTCTGGTCCCCCATTGCACCTGCTGCAGACACAACAGAACTGGATGTTTCAGGCGACTGACGGTGGGGCACAGGCAGCTTTATGACACGCATGCTGATTTCTCCTTTGCAATGGCCATTTGCACAGTTGTGTCTCCCTGGTTGCTCTTGTTAAAAAATATGTCTGGGTTTTGGTTTTTTGAGGTGCTTTGATTGAACCCAGTGCCCAGCACATGCTAGGTAAATACTCTGCCACTGAATCACACCCTTAGCCTTGAGGCTTTTTTTTAATGCCAGGAGAGGTGTTGTGTGACGTACCCTGTGCCTGGACCTCAGCAGCTGGTCTATAAGGTCCAGGTTTAATTAAAAGGAGTATAGCTGGGCATGGTGGCACATGCCTGTAGTCTCAGCGCTCGGGAGGCTGTACCAGTGGAGTAAACACCTGTAATACCAGCTGCTTGGGAGGTTGAGGCAAGAAGATCACAAGATTGAGGCCAGCCCTGGCAATTCAGTGAAACCTTTGTCTCAAAAAGGGCTGCAGGGCCAGGGTTTTAGCTTAGGAGCTCAAGCACCTGCCTGGCCAGGGACGGGGTTGTGATTTCAATCCCAGGTACAAAAAAAAGCGGGGCAGGGGTCACTGGGGCTGTAGCTCAGTAGAATGGCAAAAAAGAAAACAGAAATTCAGAGAATAAACCCAGTAGCTTGTGTCTCCCTTTGTAGTCCCAGCCGCATGGTCTGTGGTGGAATCTTTAGCTCCCATCTGGCATGCTGGTTCCTACCAGTCTTCACTCCTGAGGCCCAGGTAGGAAATTCCACACCAGATGTACACAAGGGAGGCACCGCCCCAGCCACAGGTGCACTTCCTGCCGGGACCTTCCTGGCTCCACTCCTGGTGGAGCACTGCGGGGTGGAAGTCACACCTCGGGCAGCTTCTGGTTTCCGTCACAGGCCCCTGGATACTGCTGATTTGCTCTCTGGACATTTGTTTTCTGTTCTCTTAGGGTCAGCCTTTCTCCTCTCTTGGTCCCTAGAGCTAGCTGGCCTTGGTAATAGAGGTCGGCAGCCTTGCAGTTCTCTTGGGTGGGGTGACAGGGTGGTCCTGGTCACCATTAGCCAAATGATTCTTTTTCTCTTGTCCCTTTCCAGGCTGAATCCTGTGCTCGCCTCCTACCCCACACAGAGCTGCCATCCTTACCCACCCCCGAGCTACCCCATCATCCAGATGCAGCACGCCATGGGCCAGCAACCAGCCACCTGGCCAACCTGCACTCCTGGGCTTGGGCCCAGCCTGCCTCCATACCAGCCTGCCTCTGGCCTGTGTTACATGCAGAACCACTGTGGCCCGACCCCTAGCTCCTCGAGTGTCTACCCAGTTCCCATGGGGACCTCCCTGGTGGTTCCATCCACTGCCCCCATCAGCTGTCCTGGCATAGTGAGCTCTACAGCCCGGGGCCCTCCAGCACCTGCCAGCTCCCAGGAGGCCTGCACTGTCCTGATGCCCTGAGGGTGTCTCTAAAGAAGTCAGCTCACAGCTGGCCTCTGAGCTAAGATTTTCTTGACAAAAATTACTGTCTCTGTGTGCCCTACTATGTACTTGGATAAATGTCTCTGTTCTGTCTCACTTTTGTTTACTGTCAGCTCTGTGAAGTACAGTTTATTTGCCCAGTTGCAGAAAAGAGACATTCTGTGACAACGTGAAGTCATGTGGTTCTAATGTCCCCAGAGGGGCTCTCCATGCTGGCCCTAGGCACCTTGCTGAGAACAGGGGTGTCATCAGAAGCTGCTGATGGCTCCTTTTTCCTTCCAAGCAGTGCCCTTGGTTCTGTGGTATTCATGTGTCTGTGTGCTGGGTGGCCCCAGGCTCATGCCGTGTATCACCTCCAGTCACCCCTGTCCAAGAGTGTGACCTGTAGCAGCATGCTAATGGTCCCATGTTTTGATTCCCTTCGTATAAAGGACCTGTGGTGTACAGCTTCTTTGTTTTCTGGCTGGGAAGGTGATGTGGACATGGAGGTGGTGACAGCAAAAAGGAGAGGAACCGGTCCATGCCAACAGCCCATGCCCAGTGAGTTGAGAAGACACCTAGCTTGTGGAGTGAGTGGCAAACGTGCCCAGTGAGCTAGAGTAGCCAGGCAGAGGGTTGAGCACAGCAGGAGGCCCCCACTGCCCCTGGGGAGGAGGCGTGTGGCCAGAGCACTGCCACTGGGACTACCGAAAGGACTACTAACAGGACCACAGACAAGCGACGTGGGCACTGGCAGCAGTGTCACTGGAAGTGGGGGGTTGGGAGGGTGAAGAACCCTGACTTACCTGCTTGTTGACTGGTCTGTTGGGTCAGTGCCTCCTAGGAGCCAGGGAAACCCGGAAAATGTCACTGGTCAGGGACAGTCCCTCCAGTGCTGAGCAGGGCAAGGACAGAGTGTGACTGAGCTGGTGCCTGGCCAGCCTCCAAGGACCTTGGCTTCTGATCAGTCACCAGCTAGGGCTCCTTGTGGAGGGCCTATGTCATAGCACGCAAGCTGCCCAGCCCTTCTGGAGGCGATATCTGGGCTGCGCTTCTTCAGGAGCTGGCTGGCCCACTTGGGGTTGGCTGGCTGCGGTCCTTGGTATTCGGACGTGGGTAAGACATCCAGCCCCAAGCACACACTCGGCTGAGGCAGGGCCAGCGACACATACCCAGATGGCCTCTGAGCCCCAAGCAAGAAGGTCCGCGTGGGGTGACCAGGGGAGGGAAGGAAGGTGACACAGCCACTCCTGGTCTGGATCGGGAAATGGGATTTACATCCAGGAACCGGGTGCCTGGACACAGCTGGGACCCGAGCACAGAGCAAGCCTGGCAGGGCCCGCAGCTTTTGTCTCTTGCTGCACCCAGCACTGTGGCACTTGGTGAGGGCAGGTAGGCAGCATGTCCTAGACATTCTCCCTCCAATCTAGTCCCCAGCCCTGTACCAGAGGTAGATGCAAAGGGCACCTGTCCTAATAAGGCAGGTGTGGTATGGGCCTTGGGGATGCTGCATGGCAGAGCTGTGTTAAGTCCTCAAGTCCTTCAGCAGAGCTACTCCTTACCCCACTGCCACCCCTGGCTTTGCTGCTGGGGTTTCAGAGAGGCGGGTGAGTTAACAGCAGCTGCCTGCAGAGCCAGGCTCTGTGGCACTCCTGCTAGGTCTCTGTGCCCTAGACTTCTGGGTCTGAACACAGTGCCCGAGCAACCTGGAGCCAGGTCAGAGTGAGACCACCTCCTGCCCTCACCCTGTGCCCGTCCACTGTGTGTCCCGTGTGTGTGTGTGTGTGTGTGTGTGTGTGTGTGTGTGTGTGTAAACCATCACTGCACATGTGGTGCCACGTGAGTATCTGTCCAATAAGTGATCCCTGCCCCGGGAGCTCGATCTAATTAGGAAATGGGCAAACAGTCACCATAGCTGGGCATAGGGGTTCATGCCTGTACTTGCAGCATTGGAAGACTGAGGCAGCAGGATTGCCTCGAGTTTAAAGCCACTCGATAGACTGTATAGGGTCTACGTAGCCAGACCCTGTCTCAAAAAGTGACAGAGGCAAACGCTTCAGAAGCTGGGGGTCTAAGGGTCCTTTGGTTAGCCAGGTCTAAGGATGGGGGGAGGCTCTGACTTTGACCTTTGCTCATTCAGCCTAGGGGGCAGCAGCTGTGACTTCCTACACGGGAAAATCTCTACCCCCCCCGTCCGTCCCCAGCACCCAGAGGACCTGTCAGACTTTGTCACTTTCCCTACTCTGCCGGTGGAGGGTGGCAGAGAAGCAGCACCACGCTCTGCAGCCTCTGTGAGCTCTTCTCCGGCCTCGGGAGGGAGAGTTCACAGCCCAGAGGGGAGGAGACTTGCAGTGGACGTGCCAACAGCACTGTAAAAGCCCTGTATACTCAGACTCCCCTTGTTTGTTCATCCATCACTGTTTCATTTAACAAACATTTTGTGAGCAGCCACCTGAGTTCAAGGCCTGGGCAAGGTCCATGACGCAGATCAGTAAAAACAAGCCTGCAGTACACGCCTGTAACCCCAGCGCTCAGGGGACTGAGGCAGGGCTGCCACAAGTTCACCGGGTGCAAGGGGACCCACACAGGAAGGACCCTAGGATAGAGGAGGGAAGCCAGGAGGTGGGGCTGGGGATGAGTGTGGAGCCTGCAGGGGGGTAAGCAAGACATGGTCACAGTGGTCCAGGCTGGCAGGTCAGAGAGGCAGAGAGCAAAGCATCTAGGACATAAAGCGACTCTGAAGTCACACGGGCTGTGTCAGAGCTGAGACTGCCCACAAATTTTCCCCACCTAATGTCCAGGACTCTGAGTCACACTCAGGTGACACAAGTAGGATAAAGGTCCTGCAGGCTCAGAATGTGGCCTTGGGTTTGGGTGCTGGGCTTTGGGCTCTGGCACCTTTTAAAGCCACCTAAGCTCTGATGTGTCAACTTCCAGCTGCAACAGAAGCACCCCAAGGTGGACCCAAAGCCTGGCTCCTGGGGATCCCTACATTACCCTCAGAACAGGTGATAGGCCACTTGGGACCTTGCTCCTTGGTTCCATTTGGAGGTTAGGGACCCCTACTCACCTTGGCCAAGGTCTTCAGGAAAGGTCTCCAAAGACTGTTTACCAACCATGTTCTCTGCTATGGAAAATCACATGGCAAGCTGGACAGACCCCCAGACACACACTTCTGCTGAGGATAGCCGCTGCCCCAGGGGCCAAGGGACGGATGGGACTGGGCCTCCTAGGAAGGAAAATCAGAGCTCTCTCCCCTGAGAGCTCACTGGGACAGACCTGGCCTTCCTAGTGCCCAGGGAAATTGGAAGTACACAAGGCTCACAAGAGTACACACATACGTGCACACAGACATGTGCATGCACACACATGCCCTACACAGCATATACAGAAATACCTTAATCTCACAACCAAAAATATCTTAATCTCACAAATCTGTTCCACATCCCCACATGTCAATTCATGTTCAAACAAGTAGATTCCCACCCACAAAAATGCATATATCTAAACTGGGCATGGTGGTACATGCCTGTAATCCCAGCACTCGGTAGGCTGAGGCAGGAGGAACATTGTATGAGACCAGCCTGGGCTACAAAATGAGCCCAAGGCCAGCCTGAACTGCATAGTGAAACCCTGTCTCAAAAAAAAAAACAGGAAAAAAAAAAAGCATATGTCTAGCTGGGCATGGTGGCACATGCCTTGTAATCCCATCACTCAGGAAGCTGAGGCAACAGGGTTTCATTGCCACGAGTTCAAGGCCAGCCTGGACCACATAGGCCCTGTCTCCAAAAACCACAACATACACAAAAAGTCCATGTTCATTACACACAACACACCTAAGCATCTCTACATAGTGCACACCATGCTCACAAGTATGTACAAATGTGACTTCACAGGGGAAAATGGAAGTCAGAAACCTTAGAACTGGCCCTCTTCCCTTCCAGTTCGCTCAGCCTGATCCTGGTCCCCTTCCCCATCTCTTCCCTGACTTCCTTCAAGCATACAATGAAGCTGGCACTGTAAGATATCTTGGCAACTTCCTGGCTCCAAGTTCAAGGTCCAGGAGTGGGCATGGCAGGGTGGCAGGAAGGCCAGTCCACCCCTCAGCCGGCTCACATGTACCCACAGCTTCCCCATACCAGGAGCCTTCCTGTGAATTTGTCAGTGGACAGTAACACCTCTGCTCTAAGGAAATAACAGTTATTTTGAGTCAAAAATGAGGCACCAGGGCTCTGGACCCAGATGCAAGGTGCTCTGATGACATGTTCTGCCATAGGGAGAAGATACATGAACTTCTATAGCCACACAGCACAGAAGGCCATAAATGAATACGTTTACCAACCGTGGGGACGTCAGGCAAGCAGGTAGCCTACAGTAAAGCAGGGAACGCTCAGCACAGGTTTCAGCTGTTGTTTTACAGCCTGCTTAGCTTTAGGGTTGGAGGAGTCTTAGAGGTCAGCTGAGCTTAGTGATATGGTCCCAAAGTTTCCGCTACTAGTCAGGAGGAGGCTGGGTCAGATACAGAGGCTGAGAGTGAGTGGCTGTGAGAGGGACCAGTGGGGCTAGGGAGCGCTCGGTGATGCAGCGCTAGGCCCAAAAGGACAATGAGAGTGGTTACGCCCCAGATGACTTTGACTCTTTTTTTTTTGGTACCAGGGATCAACCTCATGCATGGTGGGTGCTTATGCCACTGAGCTAAATCCCTGGCCCTAATTTTGACTTTTGCTCTGCAACATTCTATCTCTCCGCAGTCACCATGCTCTATCTAGTCATCTGCAGGATCTTAAATAAGATATGACCTTTTCTTTTCTTTTCTTTTCTTTTTTTCTTTCTTTTTCTTCTTTTTTTCCTTCTCTCCCTGCCTGTCCCACTCCCACTGAGAGACAACTTCTTGCCATGTAGCCCAGGCTGGCCTTGACTCACAGTGATCTTCCTGCTTCAGCTTCCTAAGTTCTGGGGTTACAGGTATGCACCACCATGCCTGGCCTTTCTTCTTTCTTTTTTTCTCCCAATGCTGGGGAGTGAACCCAGTACTTTTGCGCTGAGCCACATCTTCGGCCCATTTTTATTTATTTTGAAACAGTATCTCAGTCTCTAAGTTGTCCAGAGGGCTGTGAATTTGGCATGCGCCACCCTGCCTGGCTCCTGCTCCATATCTTAATGACTCATTATAGAATTAGTAAAAATGCATTGACCTTTTCCCTGCATACTCCTTATTCCCAGATCACAGGAAAAGTCACAAATAAAAGGTAGCTGTGCTGGGCGCAGTAGCACTTGCCTATAATCTCAGCTACTCAGGAAGCTGAGACATGAAAAACTGCACATTCAAGTCCAGACTGGGCTACACAGCAAGACCATGTCTAAAACAAAAACAAAACAAAACAAAAAAACCCAAAAATGTTCAAGGGTAGCCAGTCCACCCAAAAGCCAGCGTGGCAGCCATAGCTGAGGAGAATGGCAATGGGACAGCCAGCCCCTCCAAGGCCAGGCAGGGCGGGATGAGCCCAACCTGCCACCCTCCTCACCACTGAGCCCCAAGCAACAGGACTGCACCCAGAAAAATAAGGCCATGTTCAGGCTCACGGCCCAAAACGTGCCTGTGGGCTTTGGGGACAGCTGGAAGAAGCACCTCAGCGGAGGGTTCAGCAAACCATGTTTTATAAAGCTAGAGGGATTTTTTGTAGAGGAAAGAAAACATTACACTGTTTATCATAGCACCATACCAAGTATTCACTTGGACCCAAATGTGTGATGTGTGCCATGTGAAAGTTGTCATCCTGGGTCAGGATCTTTTTCATGGACCCAGTCAAGCTCACGGGCTCAGCCTTAGCATCCAAACACCTATTGCACCCCCCTACCCCGTTTGGAAAATACCTACAAAGAGCAGTTGACAGACATAGATGGTTTTGTTCATCCTGGCCATGGAGATTTATCTGGGTGGGCCAAACAAGGGGTCCTCCTGCTCAAGGCCATCCTCACTGTCCAGGCCCATCAAGCCAACTCACACGAGGAGCGAGGCTGGGAGCAGTTCGCTGATGCTGTCGTGTGCTGGCATGAACTCGAATGGCCTTGTCTTCTTGCTCTGGGGCTCTTATGCTCAGAAGAACGGAAGTGTCATTGATCAGAGGCCACACCATGTCCTGCAGACTGCTCGCCCCTCCCCATTGTCAGTGACTGAGTGAGCTCTGACCCTGTAGAGTTGTCTCCTGGGGTGATTTTTTTTGGGGGGGTGGGGGTAGATTTTTTTTTTAAGGCACTGCTGTTAAAGATATGTCAGTTACAAAGTTACAGAAAATTTCTGTACTATAGAGCACCTTGCTTAATAACGAGAGAAAGCATAAAGCAACCAACAACCAGGCTGTGGTGGATGGCCGCTTTATCCAGCTAGATAAAGGGACCCTCCGGCTGCTCCTGTGTATTTGAGATGTCTCCCAATCAAGACACACCAAGTGTGTCCTGCTGAGAAACACACACATCTCTCACAAGACAGCTGAGGTCAAATCCTCCCTTGGTTCTCTTCACCTCCTTTAGCCTTGTGGTTAAAAGGGTAGACACACTTCCCATGGTTTGGCGCTTGCTGCTAGTTTAGATTTCATAGGTTACAAAGGTTACATAGGTTATTCTGTGTTTTTGCTTAGAACCTCCCCTCTATCTGTTAAGGAGTCCCAGATCCCTCCCTGGAGAAACCGTGAGATGGCTTCTGGAAATTTGGCCCTAAAACTGAAAGTCAGTTTTGTGATTTCAGTAGAGGGTAGTGGGCAGTGGAGGTTGAACAAAGGCAGAGGAGGGTTTTGTTTTTAATGAAGGATGAATGTTTTTCTCCTGTTGCTAATGGGGGTTGGAGTGGGGTAAGGCAGCACAGGCTGCTCAGTGCTGTTTGTTTGTTTGTTTGTTTGTTTGTTTTGCAACACTGGTAGATGTAACTTTTTAATAAAATACTTACACATATACATATATTTTTATAATTTCTTTTTTGAGACAGAGTCTTGCTGTGTAGTTCTGGGTGGCCTTGAACTCATTATATACCCCAGGCTGTCCTTGAACTCACAGCGATCCTCCTGCCTCAGCCTCCCAAGTGCTGGGATTACAGGCATGTGCCACCACATGGGCCTATAATTCTTTCTTTTAAGAGACTGTCTTTCCTGGGTCTGCACCCCCAAGCTGAATGTGATGGAGATTCAAAAGTTAACCCTGTACACATCTGGTAATAAAAGATGGTTGAAGTTTCCAAAGGCAAAAAAAATTTTTCCTAGGGAAATAGAAAGAAAATGTTCAAATAGGAAGAGAAACAAGAGGAGGGGGGAGGAAGGAAAGGAAAAGAAAAAAGGGAATAGAAGGGAAAAATGGAAACAAAGCTTTTATAAATAAGGAGGTGAAGAAAGGAAAAAAGAATAAAAAGAATCAAGATATATTATGTACAGGTATGAATTCCCTATGATGAATATGATCATTATGTATATCTAAAATATACCAATAAATTAATTTAAAAAATAAAATTAAAGTCTAAGGCAGGGTTTCACTATGTAGCTCAGGCTGACCCTGAAATCAGTAGGCTGGCCCGAACTCTGGGTGATGCTTCTGCCTCAGCCTCTGAGATGCTGGGGTTACAGGTGTGCACCACTACGCCTAGCTCAAAACATTTTAAAGGGCTGGGGATGAACCTCAGCAGCGTGCAGGAGGCCCTGGGTTCAATCCCTAGCACTGCCAAGGTAGGGAGGAAAGAAAGAGAGAAAGAAGGAAAGGAGGGCTGGGGATTAAGGTCAGTGGCTTAAACGTTCATCTGGTATGCATGAGATCATGAGTTCGATCCCTAGTACAAAAACAAAAACAAAGAAAACTGTGTAACCATATAGTAAGTAGTCTTTGCCAGAGATTTAGCTCAGTGGCATAAGTGCCTGCCTGGCAAGTGTGAGGTTGTGAGTTTGATCCCTGGTATGGAAAAAATAAATTAAATTAAATTTAATTTAAAAAGAGAGGGCCACAAGGCTCAGAACAATCACGTTCTCTTAGATTGACAGGTGTCAGGATGATTTGGTAACTTCCCAACTAAGATAAAGTGCTCACAACCCGTGTGCTAGAACTAGGCATGTCCTAAGACTCGGGAGCTACCCTCATGCCCACCCGCCTGAGACTGACATAATATTCCCTGCAAATATGTGATATAAACGTTTTCTTGATGCCTTTAGGTGACATAGCATGAGTCATCCATCTTCCAACAACATGCCAGTTTGTTGTTAATAAAATCTTTTCTCAGCCAGGAATGGCAGCACATATCTATCTATAACCCCAGGACTCCAGAGGCTGAAACAGGAAGCTTGCTGTGAGTTTGAGGCCAGCCTGGGCTACATGGTTACCTGTCTCCAAAAAATCTTTTCTTTCTCCTGTCACTCTCTCGGGCAACAACAGAACCAGAACTTTGGCGATTATACCCAGAGAAACCCTCCTGCCACTCGTCCCCACCTTTAGCTCCCGTGGTGTGACAGGCAAGGCCCACACACAGGGCCCTGTGTGCCCCGTCTCCCTGCTGCCCCCACTCACTGTCTCTCCAGAGGCAGCCTCGTTGGCTCCATGATGCCCTGTTCTTATTCTGGCCCCGACACCCTCGCCGCACACATAAGTCTGCTGCAGTCACAAAGCACTCTTCTGGAATCTCCCATGATCCCTGGCCACCGTGATCAGGGGCCAGGACTGAACCTCAGCATCGGCCAGCGTGAGGATGCTGGTAAACTGCCAGCAGCCCAGGGTGGGAGGAAGGCAGGAGGGCATGGGGAGGAGGTGCAACCTCGGGTGTGGTGAGCCCAGCCCCCCACTTCAAATGGCAAGACTGGAAGAGGGAACATCTCTGATGGCAGAAGGGACCTAGCTCAGAGGTGACGTTCCGGCATTTTGATTTTTGAGGTCCAGAGAGGAGCAGGCAAAGATGGCCCAGAGTGTTGGGAGGAGACAGGAAGTGGAAGCAGACCCAGGGAAATAGGATCCAGGCCTTTGGTCGCCTACCCACAGCCTCAGGCCCAAGCCTGGGACAGAAAGCCCTGCCAGGGGCCCAGGTGGTGGTGGGGGTGCCTGGAATTGGTGATGAGAGGTACAGAGTAGGAGGAACGGAAGTCTCTCTCAGTCTGTGAGTTCGGTCACTTGTTTGTTCACTCCCTCTGTCCCTCTCCAAATAGTCATTTTGCACACACAACATCCTGGACTTGTGCCTGGAGCTGTGGACACAGAGGTGACCAAGGCTGGGTCCCAGCACAGCCTGGCGAGGGCTACAGGAAACCTAGCAATCCCAAGAGGCCCAGCTTGGTGGAGGAGTCTGCTCTCTAGGGCTCTCTGCTCTCTAGGGCTGACCCCAGTGTACCCAGGACACACACGGCAGCGGAGCTGGCTCTTTCAGGTGGCCGAAATCTCCTCCAAGGACTGAGCCAGTTGGGCCTCTCCACAGCACCTGGCTGGCCATGTTTCAGGCCACTCCTCCACTCCACGCCCAGCTGCTGCTGGCATTGCTGTGGCTGGCAAGGCCCCTGGGCCGCTTGTTTGTGCTTCTTCCCCTGCACTCAGGTGCAGTCCATCCCCTGCTATTTCCCCAAACCCCAGGCGCACAGAAAGGTTCCTGCCATCAGAGGTGGGCCAGGCAGAGGCCAGAAGCCAGGGGCCCACGTGATTCCCCCCAAGAGGAAGTGGGCAGAGAAGTGAGGGTGGTCTCTCGCCCTGACCTCCCTAGGGCCCTGCCAGGGAGGTAGACTCTCTGCTGTCTTGCTGTGGATGCTGGAGGCAGCATAAGAGCTTATGTTCCTCCTGTCCCAGAAGCAGCCTGAACCATGGGTGTCCCACCTGCTCATCTGCACCCCTTCTCCTTACCTGTGACTGAGATGGAGGGAGGGGAGGGTGGACAGGCTCTCCTGGGTGTAGGCCTGATGCAGCACCATGTCCCCAGCAGCCCAGCTTCCTGGGAGAAGCCTGGGACACTGTTCAATGCCAGAGTAGGTAGATGGATGCAAAGTGGCAGAAGATGTAGAACAGGGACTGATTACTGAAAGAGAGAGCCCTCTGTGCCAGGGAAGCCAGAGGCACCCAGGGCCATGCCAAGAGGATATGGTTGGCAGAGAAGGCAGGCTTTCCTGGGCTGCAGCCTGCAAACCCCCTGCCGAAGCCCACCCTGTCTCAGCCTTCACCCAGGCCTTTCCAGCCAGTGTGGTGCAGACCGGGATGGGGTAGGGGTCAGCCAATCTCTCCCCAGCTGTCTTTGCTTAGGGAAGAACTGTCTGCCTGGAGTCCCCCCTCCAGCTCTGCTATGCCACCCCAGTCCTGGAGGAAAAAGCAGGCCTCCCCTGCCAGCCTGAGGCTTTTTGCTTCCCAAGAGCAGCAGGGCACTCCTGCACCTGAAGAGGCTCAGGTTTCTTGGGAACCAAGGGCCACTGGGTCAAGTTGCAGCTTAGGTGACAGTGCCAGCTCTTCCCCTTTCCCAGGCCTGCCAGAAGAAGACCGAGCGAGGTCAGAAGGGAACAAAGCAGAGATGGGTTTCATCCCCCCAGCAACCCCTGCAGGGGGTTGCTCAGTCCGTAGCTGTGCTCTGGGAGGCAGTGACTCTGTCCCCACCTTCTTTCTTTTTTCCCCCCTTTTTTGCAGTACTGAGGATTAAAACCAGGGTCTTTGGCTCCATCCCCGATGCTTTTTAAAAATTATTATTTTGAGACAGGGTCTCAATAAGTCATTAAGTTGCCCAGACTGGACTTGAATTTGTGATCCTCCTGCCTCAGCCTGCCAGAGTGCTAGGATTACAGGTGTGTGTGTACCACCATACCCAGTTTAGAATCCACTTTACAGATGAACATAGAGACTCAGAAAAGGAAGGGACTTGATGGGTAAGGAGGGGTTCTTGGAGAAGACCCAGGTCTGCAGCCCACTGGTCCTCAGGACATGTGTACACACAGGCACACATTACATACGTGCACATACACAGGTGTGCAGACACCTGTCTTCCAACCTACCACCCAGCTGCCACACAGAGAAGAGGCTTGGAAAAGCTGGAGGTCAAAATGCCCCTGCTGAAGGTGGCTTTCCTGACCTGGGTCTTCTCAGAGGTCTGCTGTGTGCATGTGTGCATGTGCATGTGTATTTGCACACACATGTATACAAGTATGTATGCACACTGTGTTGTTTGCCACTGTGTGTGTTCACATGTGTCTGTACATACATGCATCTGTGTGTTTGCACTGTGTGCGTGTGGAAAGAAAACTGGATTTGACAGAAGAAAGTCCTGGAGAAAGATCCTCAGGGGCCCAGGGAAGCTTTCCAGAACAGGACAGGGAGAGTCAGAAGGAAAGCCAGGGAGAGAGAGTTTGCCTGTGTGTATCTGTCTCTACGTGTGTTGTGTGTGTGAGTGTGTGTGAGTGTGTGTGTAAGTGTGTATCTGTCTCTGAGTGTGTGTGTGTGTGCATGCATATATGCATGTGCAGACCAGCCTGGAATTTCCAGCCTAAAGAGCCCCAGCTTGGCCACAGGAGTTTTGTGGGCCCTTTTCAGTCACAGCATGTCAGGGTGCCCACCCCCAGGCCCTGGGACACTTTTTGGCAGAGGGAGTGCCCAGAGCGTAGAGGCCCCCAGAGGATCGCAGGTGGAGAAGGGGATCAGGCAGCTTCTGAGGTTGGGGAGCAGGAACTGGCAACACTACACACTTCAGCGTGAACTCAAGAACTGTGGTTTTCAGCTTGGGTTATGAGTTTGTCATGAAAGTTTGAGTGATCCACTTAACAATCCATTCCAATGGGCAGCATTGTTTGCAACTTTTAAATGGTCAAGGATGTGAAGTGTTCCATTTGAACTCTTGTCCCAGGCACTGCTATGGTCAAACATTAGCCAGTTTCTCTGTGTACACATCTGTGTGACTTCTGCTGGGATGAGAAGGCAGCCCCAGTGAGAGAGGTGTATTAACCGGTTTTTGTTACTGTAACAAAATACTTGATGCAGGCTGCTGTATAGAAAAGAAAGGTTTATTTAACTCACAGTTTTGAAAGCTAAAAGTCCAAAGAGCAAGGTGGGGAGTTTTGGTGTGTGGACCCTGGGCTATTCACATCATGGTGGGAGTGAGTGTGTATTCTGTCTCTATGACCTCTCTGCCTTTCTTATGAAATCACTGAGATTTAATCATGGGGCTTTCATGCTATGGACCTCATCTAATCTAATCACTAAAGGTTTCACGTTTAAATGCCAGCCATCGCCAGATCAAGTTTCCACCCTCTTAACACTATTAGTTTAAGTCTTTGGAGATCAAAGTCCTGCATGAGTATGGAGGAACAAAACAAATTCAAACCCTAGCAATAGTATTTCTATTCTGCATGTGAAGAATTTGAGACTTGGAGGTGGCAAAATTTATTTGAGGCCCCAGGTAGGAGGGAGCTATGGAGTCTGGCTGGCTCTAGAAGTCCCTGCTCCTGACACAGGGAATGTGTCTCCAATAACGGCCGGGCCACATGTGGGGCTGCATGCCTGTAATCCCAGCTCTCTGTGAGGCTGAGGCAGGAGCATTACAAGTATGAGCCCAGACCAGACAATTTAGTAACGTAGTGAACCCTCAAAATAAAGAATTAAAAAAGGGCTAGGGATGTAGCTCAGTGCAGAAGTCATTGGTTCAGTCCCCAATACAGAGGGAGAGAGAGAGAGAGAGACAACAGGGAGGTGGGGAGGTCATTCACCACCGGGCAGTGCATGGGAAACCGAGGCACGGCTACTCTGCGCTTTGGGTAGGGGGAGGCCTCAGCCAGCCCAGAGGCTCCTCCAGGGCCAGTGAGCCTGACAGGAGAACTCAGGGCAGAGATACAGATTGGGTGCAGATTTCACAGGCCACACCCCTGATCATACCACACCTCTCGGGTCTGTTAAGGGCCACCGCAAGCCCTGGAAAGCCAGAACAGTCTTCAGCGTAGGACCTGCCCCCAGGCCTGCTTCGCCGGGGCCCGCACACTCCAGCTGCCCAGCTGGGTGCCTACGCAGCTCAGGGTCAGGGCAGGATGGAGGGCAGGGGCTGCAGGCTGAGCCCCAAAGGAGGCAGCCCTGTGGCCCCGCCCCGCCCCGCG
This sequence comes from Hydrochoerus hydrochaeris, assembly GCA_004027455.1. Lineage (NCBI taxonomy): Eukaryota > Metazoa > Chordata > Mammalia > Rodentia > Hydrochaeridae > Hydrochoerus > Hydrochoerus hydrochaeris. Next base: position 96,339 of record PVLA01005965.1, read on the forward strand.
CCATCCAAGGAAACGGGGCTTTGGGATGGCAGGCAGGAGCTGCTACCCCATAGCCAGTTCAGCTGGAACTGAGAGCCAGGCGAGGCTGGGGAGGCAGGTGACACTTCCAAGCCTTGGTAAGGAGGCTGAGTGGCTGGAGTGGCTGGCCTGCGTCTGCCGAGCAGTCCTTCCTGTCACATTCCTGGGGATGGGGCAGGCAGAGCTGGTGGGGCTTCTGGTTCTACCTGAATCCAGGCTTCAGTGGTGAACTGGGAAGCCCTGGCCGGGATGCTGGGTAACCTCCGGCAGATGCTTCAACCTCTCAGTGTCGTTTTCTCATCTGTAGAATGAGGAGTTGGAAGCAATGATCTGTTTCTTCCTTGCTGATGATTTCTAGGTTAAATCTGTGATGCGTAGGCTGGGCCTCATGCCACACACCTGTGACCCCAGCACTGGAGAGGCTAAGGCAGGAGTATCGCTGCAAGTTCTAGGCCAGCCTGGGCTTCACAGCGAGACTGTCTCAAAACAAACAAATGAACAAACAAAGAAACAACAACAACAAAACCCCAAACAAACAACTTGATAGTGTGTTTGCCAGGTGTGACGGCGTGTGCCTGTGACAGCTCTCAGGAGGCTGAGGTAGGAGGCTTGCTGGGAGTTTGAAAGTAACCTGGGCTACATAGTGAGTTCAAGTCCAGCTTGGACATAGTGAGAGCCTGTCACAAAAACAAAAGAAAGAAGGAAAGAAAAGAAAAAGCTTTTTGTGAGGGGGGATTCTAGGTGTGGGTGCCCTGTCTCCCACCCCGTGTTACTACCTTCATCCTACCCTGCAGCCACTTTGTTTCTAGCTTGAGGCCTCAAGCCAAGGGCTGGAGACAGGCAATTTTCCCCTAAGAGCCCTAGACCTTCATGAACACCTTCTATCTTCTCTGGAGGCAGTCCTTGGGCATTTACCAGCTGAAGGAAGTGGTGTGGGGTGAGCTGATACCACGGCCTGCACTTGTGCCCCAGGTCTAGAGGACTCGGCATGTGGGGAAAGTATGGGGGAAGTCTCAGGGAATGGAGCCAAAACTAAAGAAAACCACTCCTGTTCCCCCATCTGCTCATCCAGGACCACACACATGTATGAGTTATGTTTTTTAAAAAATATAATGAAAGCTTAGTTTTTTGTATGGTCAGGTGTGGTGGGACTAGCCTGTAATCCCAGCACTCCAGAGGCTGAGATAGGACTGCCCCAAGTTTGAGACCAGCCTGGGCTCCAGAATAAATTCAAGGCCAGCCTCAATTACATAGTGAGAACTTGTTTTTCTTAAAAAAAATTTTTTAAACTTATGGCAGTAAAAGACATACTGCCATGAATCCTCCTCAAACTGCTCCCTTTGGCTTCAAACAAACTAATCTAGGTTTGCTATGCAGGTATTTTGGGAGGAAAAAAAAAAGGGAAAAAAGTGAGCTTATACCTTGAAGCTTCAGGGTTTTTTTTTTTTTAATTAAAAATATAATTTAAAAAATCTCAGTTTCCTTGTTTCCTTCCTACCTACTTTTATTTCTTCTATCTTACCTCATCTCTGCCCACCCACCCACCCTATACCCCTAGACTTCAGTCTCTTATTCTGAGGCAGGGGGTGCAGAAGGCCTGATGATCCATCTTCATGTGACTGCTTCAGGCTGTGGAGGGACATCGATCCTGCCTAGCCAGGGACGGAAAGTCTCATCCCGACTGATCTAAAAGGAGACAGGAATATTGGGTTCCATCTGTTGAAGAATCATCATCTTTTGATAGTCTGAAAGCGGGCAAGCCCACTTCAACAACAAATCATGTAACAGCAAATAATTGCAATGCACAATATCACAGCTGGAAAAATGAGAATTTTCCTCTAGGTTGTTCCAGAGAACCACGATGCTAGCCAGGCATTAAAGCTTGTGACAGAGTCTGACATTGCACTCATTTGTGAACACACCGGAGGTCGTTACTTCTGGAGGTGTGGACAGGCTCCTTAGCTCTTTTAGATTTTCCTCTGCCAGTTGTGCTATCTGCCAGGATGGGTTGTGTTCTTTGTGTGATCGCATGGCTTCCCTTGGACACATGGGAACTCTCCCTCCTTAGTGACTCTCCTTTTAGCACATTGTACCTGCTTGACTCCTGTCCTCCGGGGTCCATCAATCTCCCTTCTCAGGAGGAAGGGTGACTCACCAGAGCCTCATATCCTGAGTCCCTGTAGACCTTGAAGGTCCAGGGTCAAAATACTGGCTGTCCTCTTAGCCCAGTTACCATTTTTTTTCTTTCTTTCTTTTTTTTTTTTTGGTACTGGGGATCGAACACACAACTGTGTGCTTGCAAGGCAGGTGCTTATGCCGCTGAGCTAAATTCCCAGTCCCCAGTTACTTTTTAAACTTTGGTCTCCAAGCCTTAATTGTTGAACACACACAAGGTCAGTTACACCAGTCCTGAAGTGGGAGCAGTAAGTTTATTATAATCCCATCTGGATGTCAAACACTATGAAATAGAAAGTACAGTCAGAGAACTACTATTTTTTTTTTTAGAATTTCAATTTTTAAAAAACCAATTAGGGCTGTCTTAGAAGTCTAATCCCTGTAGAATGTTAATAAATAGGAATTATAAAGTTTTACTAGAATGGTGCACATCTGTAATTCCAGCACTCAGGAGGCTGAGGCAGAAGAACTGCCATGAGTTCAAGGCCAGCTCGGCTATATAAGCAAGTTCAAGGCCAGCTTGTATTACATCGCGAGACTCTGCCTCAAAAACAAAACAAAACAAAGTTTTACTAGGAAAATTTAAAATCAAGAGCAAATATAGCGTCTTAGTATAACAATTATATTGGCATTATTCTATTAGAACCACTATCTTTAAAAACACATTTAAATTCCCGTTTTGGTATAAAAGACCTTTGCAGTCAGTTGCCTTCATCTAACTACAAAATGTTAAATGACATGAAGAAATTTTTACCTAAATTTGTTACTTTTTAAAAAACCAATTAGGGCTGTCTTAGAAGTCCTAATTGGACTTAGTAGAGTGCCACTAACAGAATGTACTTATTTATAGATGAACTTTGTGGGCCAGGGATTTAGCTCAGTGGTATAAACGCCAGTGTGGCAAGCATGAGATCGTGAGTTCGATTCCCAGTACAAAACAAAACAACAACAAAAAAAACTTTACAAGTTATTAATGCCTAATCTCTGATCATTATAATGACACTGTCTCAACTGTATAAGGCATTGGCATGCCTCACTATCATGATACAATTAATTATATAGCAATCACATAAACATAAAGTTGAAAAAGTCTGCCATCATGAACAACTTTAGTCTGGAGGTCATCAGAATGATAACATGTCTTTCTCAAGTACTGCATCTTAAGAGTTATGCACTTGTATAAATCTATTTAATAGACCATGAAGTTAGCAGTGATTAGAATCAGCTATAAAGAAATCTTTACATATGTTTACTTAATTGTTTACTCTTAAGGTAAAATTTAGGTTCATTTAACATGTCTATAGGGTATAACTGTATCGACAAGAATTAAAATTTCAGATGTGTATAACATGTTATAAACTAAATAATAGTAGTTTATTTAACCTACCATAAACTATTATAAACAACAATTAAATAATTTTGGCTTCTAAACCTCAATTTTGTTTGAATAGCCAAAGCCTAACAATGAAAACATAAGAAACTATCTTAGGTAAAATATAGAATCTTTGCTTTTTAATCTAGTTTTGTAAATTTAGCCAACATAATCTTAATATCTTAAGAAAAACCTTACTGCTTTAGGTTCAGCAAGCTTAACCTTTTCATTATAGCCAACTTAAACGTATCTTAACAGTTACATTACTCATAAAAACTAAATCACAGTAAAGTTAACACTTTTTAAGTATCTTGTAGCGATCTTTTTTTCCATCCTCATCAAGGTCCGGGAGGTTTAAATTTGTAATCCCATGGAAAAGCTATAGGAATTTGAGCGAGTTAATTTCAATCTGCCACTTCCAGTGCAACCCATGGTGAGAATAAAGACACTGAGACATATTTATAATTATGGGGAGCCATGGGGTCCTGAGTCTGGCCCAAATGAGGGTTCACGGAACAAAGGCCTTGACCAAGGGCCTAACCCAGATTTGATTAATTCATGAAGAGGGGCGTGGCTAGAGGATGAGTGACTGTGAGAATGGCGGGAATTACCTGAGCACTGTGAGCTGGGCTGGCTAGGAAGCCTGAAAGCACCTCTGCAACATGCAGAGAGAAGGACATGCAGAAAGACCAAACTGCGTAACACAACTGAAGTAGCATCTAGATGAAGGAGACCATTTGTAAGTAAAAAGGGAAAGGAGGTAAAAAGGAGTCACTCCGGTATGCTGTGTTTAGGGAGGTGAAAAGAGAAGGAAAAACAAAACTGGGCTTGTGTCCTGAAACTACAGTTTTTTCTTTTTTCTTTTTTTTTGTACCGGGAATCGAACTCACGACTTCACGCTTGCCAGGTGGGCGCTGTGCCACTGAGCTATATCCCAGCCCATTTTTTCTTAAAAGTACAACTTTTAAAAATCTTGATTTCTTTGTCTCCTTTCTACTTAGTTTTATTTCTTCTATACTACCTCAAACTGATTAAAAATGTTTCCCTTTCATTTGACTTGGAAGAAAGAGGTAGAATTTGCACGGCGCTAGATCCAATGAATAAGGTGGGTGAGGAAACAGTCATACTGTTATGAGTACGCCTTTCTGCTGTCGGGCACTCGGGTAGCAGCATACACCATCTTTTTTATCACACCTTGTAAAGATACTCATGAAACAGGCCTTTCAGAGCTGCTTCAGAAAGTGACAATGTGATAGGAAGTTAGGGTGTGGCCAACACCAGCTGGGAAAAGAGGTGTGATGAGATCCTGAACACGCACACAGAACAGTTCCCAGAGCCCTGTACCTGGACTTCTCGCGAGAACTCAAGCAGCTTTTCCATGGGATGGCCTAGCCCTGACGTCAGCCTGAGGCCTGGGCTACAAAAGCACAGCCCACCTTGAATTTTGGCTGCTATGTTCTGTCTCGCATGGTGGCTGCCCTCACACTGCAGGCTGTGCTTCTTTCCCTGCTTTGACTTGGTCCAAAGTGACTCTGGAGAGCCTGTTTCTTTTTCTACCTTTGGCAAAACTTTGCTACCATTTGTGCATCTCTTGAGCCATTCTTTGCTTAGGACAGAAGGAACCTAGAGACCACCTCCAGAAGGAGACTCCAACACCCCAAAATCCACAAACAGCAAGAATGATGGGGCAAATGTGTTCCAAGTGAGAGGGACTATTTTGAGGGGGATTCCTAGTGTCTTTTACTGTGATAAATTTTTTGAAAAATTAAACATTCACCATGTATTTTGAGTGCAGATCAAATGCCTGACCATTCCTAGCCCCTGGCCTCTTCAGTGGGGCTCCCTCACCTTGATGAATTTCAGAAACCATTGTTCTGGGCAGCCCAGAAAGGAGTGGGGGAAATCAAGTCTCCTTTAGGGCCAGCCTACACAGAGGGCTGGGCGACACTTGTCCAGCCTGGGTGTCCCTGCAGTAGGACTCTCCCTAGGTTAGACTCCAGCAGCTAACAGGAGCTCTGGACCCCAAGATGCCCAGTTCAGGCTGGGAGTTGGCACACTCTTCAACTTAAAAGGAGGAAGAAGGAAGACCTTGACAAAGAGACACTCTTTAATAAAATGGTGTGACGGCCAGGCAGGTGGCAGCAGCCCAGGGTTGAGATTATAGTGCTCCTCCTCCTAAATAGCACCCCAATGCTAACCCCTCTTGAAAAATCTCTTGGCAAACATTCTGGGGAATGGGACCAAGGTTGTTTGTGGGTTTTTTTTGTTTTTGTTTTCTTTCCTCAACTACAAGGTTAGCTTTTACTCTTGGCAAACTTGACAGGACCAAACAATGAAAATAATCCTGTAATTGTCCCTGAAGATCTACAGGAGGGGCAGGATCAGGTTCCTTTCCTGTGGATCGCTCACCCCCCCTCACCCCAGAAGCACAGGGCTTCTGTTAGGAAAAAAAGGAGGAAAAGAAACCCGAGGTACAAGCTCAACAGGACAGGTTTATTACGGAACAAACCTGAGAAGGGACACCTGTGGCACTGGAGACCAGCCCAGCTGCTCTCCTACAGGCTATGTAGGGGTCATGGGAAGAGGGGAGTTCATTGAGAAGTGGTAGTGACCCCCTGCCAAGAAGAAGGCTTGAGAAAACACAACCCATCAGGACTGCCCAAGGTCGGGGCTTGGGAAAGCGCAGGGAGATAAGTGATATGAGTCCCAGGGGCAGCCGTGGTGGGAGGTAGCAGTTTAGAGGGGTCCGATCAGGATGAGGGTGGTTGGAGTCCTTCATTTTCTTGTAGACCTTGAGAGCTGCCTCTGCAGATAAAAGGTCTCACTGAGCCCAAATGTCAGCAAAGTCCTTCCCCAGCAACACTGAAGACCATTTGGGAAACCTCCTGAAAAATACTTCTGAAAACCAAAACAAGATAGCTGGCTGGGTTGTTTCACTGCCTTTCAATAACAAACCGGCCCTCGGCCTAGCTAGGCACCATCTCCCACTTAGCTTTTGCACCCTTGTCTCTCTCCCTCCCTTTAGGAACAGTCAGTCAGTGTGCCTTCCTCTCACTCACAGACTCCAAGAATTCATCGTTAGAATCAGAGAGAAAATCAAAAAGAATCAGAGAAAATAAAAATATCTTGATAGATATTTTCTCCTTTGTTTAGTTCATTCCATCCTCTGACCAGCTTGTAAGAAGTGGGCAGAGTTATCCCATTTCACAGACAAGGAACTGAGGTCCACAGAGGGGAACGATTTGCTGAGAGGCAAAGGCAAGTTTCTATGAAAGTGAAGTTGCTGAAGTTCCAGGATCACTATCTGTTGAAAGCCATAATATGCACTCAGTCCTCTACAGCCCTGAGTTCTGCACATGTGGATTCAACCAACTGCAAGCTAAAAATGTTTGGAAGCAAACTTATGTATACTGGACATGTATAGATCTTTGCTCTTGTTCATTATTCCCTAAGTAGTGCAGCATAATGCCTATGTACTATTTCATTGAATTCGTTTTTGTTTTTTGAGGCAGGGTCTCATTATGTAGTGCAGGCTGGCCTTGAACTCACTTACATAGCCCCAGCTGGCCTCCAACTCACAGTGATCCTCCTGCCTCAGCCTCCAGAGTGCTGGGATTATAGGCATGTGCCACCATTCCTGGCTAAACTAGGTATTATAAATCATCTAGCATGATTTAAAGGATAAAGGGGGGAAAGTAAAGGATAGAGGGGGACATGCGGAGGTTCTATACACACACTAACCAGTTATATAGGTGATATGAGTGTTCTTGGATTTTGGTACCCATAGGGCTTCCTGAGTATAATCTCCAGGATACCAAGGGGTGATGATGTATGAACATTGTAGCTAAAGGCGTGAGGTCTAATTTTTCTGTTATTATAAACCATCTAACTGTGACCATTTATTCTTTTTCTTGAAGGGGTTCCCACTAGGTAGAGGGCCCCCTAAAGTCTGCCTGCTCCTTCTAGAGTCCCTTAGGGAGTGAGAGACCTTCTGCTTCCTCCTCTCTTTCTTCTGCCCCGCTTCCATCCTGGCTGGTGGTTCTTGAGCCTGTAATTCCATCTGCAAAGGTGGGTGGGAGACTCAGGGGAAGTGACAGTATCGCTGCTTCTCCATCACATCACACTTTACCCCAGACTCTCTGTCCGAGGGGATTAGATGCTCGCGTTATGAAAGCTATGCTTCACACAGGTGTTGTCTGGCTCACTGCAAGGGAAACGTAAACCACGGGTGAAATCCAGACCCCACACAGTCCCCAGTGATGGGGATTACAGTTCTCATATTACACAGGAGGAAACCAAGGCTCTGTTCTGCCCTGGTGTGCAGGCCGCCTGGCAGATTTCACAGATGGATGGGCTGCCTGAAAAGGTGGTGAGCTCCCTGTTAAACCTAGATGAGGATTTGGGGAAGAGAGAGCTTGGGAACCCTGGAAGAGCATTATGTCAACTCAGTTGGAGCATTTGGCTGTCACTGTAGAAGCTTTTCTGGATTCTACATCCATCCCTGCTCCATGATAGGCCCCCAGGTTTCCTTGTCTGTGTTCTGTGCTCACAGGAGCCTGGAAACCTCGTGTCAGCTGCAGATCAACCTTTGACCTGCTAGATGCAGAGGGTTCCCCAGGTTTAAGATACCACCAGGAGAGCCAGGTGTGGAGGCACACACCTGTAATCCCAGTACTCCTGAGGCTGAGGCAGGAGGTTTGCCGCAAGTTTGAGGTCAGCCTGGGCTGTAGTGAGTTCAAAACCAGGCTGGAGCTGAACCAGGTAGCAAGATTTGTATCTAAATAAATAAATAAATAAATAAAACCTCCAGCGGCCTCGGTTTCATCTGTCAAGTAGTCTATAATGTGCAGTAGAAGGAAGCCTGCTTCTTCCTGTGTAATATTGTAATATGAGGACTGTAAACTCCATCTTTGTGGATGGTGTGGGGGGCTTAATTCTCTTTGTGGTTCTCTCTTGTCAGTGGTGGGTTTTGACAACAAGCTGGTAAGTCCCCATCCCCAGAGTTTCTGAGTTGGCAGATTTGGGAAGGGGCTTGAAATTTGGACTTTTTTCTATTGAGTTGTCTCACTGTGTAGTTCAGGCTGATTTTATACAGGTATTTTTTTTTTTTTGTACCAGGAATTGAACTCAGGGCCTCATGCTTGCCAGGCAGACACTGCTGAGCCACAGCCCTTAAACTGAAAGTTATCCTCTTGCCTCAGCCTTCCAAGTGCTGGGATTACAGTCATGTGGCACCATGCCTAGCTAGAGATTTGGCATTTCTAATAAATTAGCAGGTGATGCAGATGTTCTTGGCCCAAGGACACAATATGAGAATCACCAGACAGGACTAGTAGATGCTCAAATGTGAGACTGCCTGAAGATATCAGGCCCTGGGAGCCAAGAACCAGCTCCTATTGATTTCCATTTCTGCTAAGTGACTGCTCAGAAGCACCTAACAGGGGCTTAGTAACATCAGAACAATTTTATTACCGGGAAGCAAGCTTCTCTGCAGAAGCCCTTTTATTAGTTGGCCTGGTTGCCATGGCAACAGCTAGCTGGCAGCCAGGAGATTGCCGGAACAGAATCACGGGGGCTCTTTGCTGTATTGGGGAAAGAGGGCAAAGGTCCTAGATTAATGGCACGTGGATGAAAACGGAGAGAGAGAGGAAGGGAGGGAGCGAGGGAGGGAGGAGGGTATGGTTTTCAAGGTTCCGCCTCACTGGGAGAAGCTCTGGATTTTCACAGAAGCTTGCCCAGCTTCCAGCTGCAAACCCAGACAGAGTTTAAACTTTGGTTCCATAACAGAGTGAGGAACAAAGGGAAGGGGTGTGTGTATGGGAGGATGGGGACAGGATGGGGGTGGGAGGGACAAGGAAAGAGGAAAAGAGGAATCCTGGCCCTGAAAGCCACTGGACACAGAAGCCATTCCACGCTTTAGTCCACTGAGTCCTTATCCAGAGCAGTCAGGGTCCCCGAGGCCACGCAGTTGGCTGCACTCAGCCTTGACCTAACCGGGACTGGAAATCTGCAGCAGGTGCTAAAGGGCCCATTTATTCTTTCATCCCAACCTCTTTGAAACTGTTGAACTTTGGACACCAGTAAAGAAGGACTTCAATTTGGGGGGTGGCAGGGAGGGGGGGGACAAAGGTCTGGAGAAAGTTATTTCAACATTTTAGGGAACCAAAGTAGTCATCACCTGGGCTTTGCAAGTGACAACTGTCCCCTGCTCTCTGCCCTCCAGCTTTGCTCCCTCTCTGCCACTCACCCCATCCTTGTGCACACCAACCCCAGGCCCACCTCCTACCCTACCTTCTGACCTCAGATGGCACTGCTCAAATTTGGCAGTGACTGAGAGCGAAGTTTATTTAAATTTTCCATTTCTGCCTTACTTCCAGAGATTCTGATCTAGTGGCTGGGGTAGGCATGCCCCAAGGATTAGCAGTGGGTTTTTTTGAAGTAGGGTCTTGCTACATAGTGTTTTTTGTTTGTTTCTTTTCTTTTCTTTTTTTTTTTGGTACCAGGGATTGAACTCATGACCTCGCACTTGCCAGGCAGGTGCTTAAGCCACTGAACTAAATCCCCAGCGGGTCTTGCTACATAATTAAGCCAAGTCTTAAACTCACTTTGTAGCCCAGGCTGGCCTGGAACTCAGGGCAATTCTTTCACCTCAGCCTCCCAAGTGCTGGGATGTAAGTGTGTACTACCACGCATAGATAGGATTGGCAGTTTTAACAAGTCCCGTGACAATTCTGCTGCAGGTGGCCTGCTGAACAATCTTTAACCTATCCACAGCCTCTACTCTCCCCCCATACTTCCTTTGGACATCCTCAACTTTCAGTGATTTCTAGTTTTGGTCCCTTGGTGGCCAATGTCCACTTATCCCTGCTTTCTCAGGTGTGCCCTGGAACCCCACAGCACTGTCTGCAGATAGCATCTCCCCAGCTGTCCCTAGCTGCAGAGCTCACCCAGTGGCCAGCAGGGCCACATTCCCCTTTAGTAAGGTTTGCCACCAGTGCCTTTGTTCTCTTTTATATGGTCCTGGCTCATGACCTGCCCACAGGCCTGAGATTGTCAGCTTTGAGTAGGGCCAAGTCAGCTGCCCTAACATCGGCAGAGAACTATGATGTCTGTGGTCCTTTGCAGAGAGACTGCAGCAGAAAGGCATCCCATTTGTGGAGAAAGAAGAGGCTTCAAGCTTCACTGGACAGATGTGGATGTTGTATTTATCTGCCTTGGCTTCCCTGTCTGTAAAAGGGAAAGACCAAGAATATATCAAAATACAAGTTCAAGGTTCTCCTAAGAATGAGGTCAAACCTCAGGTGTGGCCAGGGACTGGAGGTGGATGTCTGATTCCTCTTTCCCACAATAAAGCTCATGTGGGCAGCTGACCTGCTGTCCCCTGCTTATCATCATGAGCATCAGAACTCCAGTTGCAAGGCACAGGGACAAGATGTGCCCTCATCCCAATTTTGCTGATAAGGAAACTGACTTATCTAGGGAGGTGAATAAAAAGATTTAACCAAGACCAGGCTCCTGATTGGCTGTCCAAGTAGAATTTGTCCTCTGATCTCTAGATGGGGGCTTTATTTTTTTTGCCTATGAACTTTGGTGACTGCTCCGTCCTGCCCCTGGCCTGTGTCTGCCCAGTCCTGTGGGTGTTTACAGACTCCGAAGACTCACTTACCCTGTACTTTCATGGAAACCTCTGAAGCAAAATGGTCAGGACTGTGCTTAATTCAGTGGCATGGAGAGCTAGAAATGGCATCTCAGACACTGCGTCAGACAGCATGTTTAGCACTGCTTAGGTTCTAGTTGGTGTTCAATAAATGGCATTAACCCCAAGCATGTAGGAGCACATCACAAGAATCCAGTAAATATTTTGTTCTACAGAACAAGAAAAGGCCTTTGAAGTACTGATACAGACCAAGTTGGTTTCTTGAGATGCCACAAACAAGTGGCATCTAAACAGGAAGTGGGCATGGTGGTACACACCTGAAATCTCAGCACTCTGGGAGGCTGAGGCAGGAGGGTCACAAGCCAAGCCTGAGCAACTTAGCAAATGGGTAAGACCCTGTCTGAAAAGAGGGAGATGCAGTTGAATATCATGAGGCCTTAGGATTCAATCCTCAGTATTGAAAAAAAGAAAAAGCTTCTCTAGAACTCAGGTAGCTCGGTGGTAGCCATCTGTTTAGCATGCACAAAGCCCTGGGTTCCGTCTCCCCAAAGGCTTCCAGGGAAAGAAGTGCTGTTTTCAAGGCCAGCCAGAGCTGCTCAGTCCATGGGCTCTGTCTCTGTTGTAGGTACCCTGAGTTTTCAGGTTGTTCACTTTTACGAGAGCTAGGTTTGGATGAGATGTGGGACTGCACCACTTGCAGCAGCTTTAAAGGCCTCCCAGCCTGGTGGCCCTCCATTGCCCTGCTAGGATCACACCTCCCTGAGCAGTGCTTGAGGCAGTCATACCTGGCCAGGACAAACCTTTTCTTCCACTGTGTTCAGCTGTGAAAGCCCTCAAAACATGCAAACAGGCATAGCCCTGGACAAGTTACAAAGTCCTTGTCCTGCAGTGACCAGCATAACGTCCTGAAATGACTGCCCTCCAGTTTCCAAATAGACTCCCACTTAAAACTAGACTGCTGAAATCCAGGCCATCCTGCTGGGGGACGGGGGTCCTAGCTCTTTTGACCCCTTCTTCTTTCCATTCAAGCCCAGCCTTCTTAGCTTTGGGAATCCTGGATGGTTCCACCCAGCAGATACTCCCTGCTACCTGCATTTGACAGAACTTTAGTGAGGAACATACACCTGCCCTGCAGGGCTTCTAATACTCCGGGCCTTGGAGGGCTCCCTAGGGAAGCCATGACTTCCAGTGGAAGGATCCAAGTGACTTTCCAGAGGTGGGAGTGAGAGTAGCACACAGACAAGTGAACATGGAAAAGAACCACATTCCCAACGGTTCAGAGGTTTGAAAGTGCCCAGCACTGAGGGTGCAGGGTTTGAAAGACGGCGGACGACGTGGACCAGCAACAAACCACCAACACTGGAGAGGAGACCCCAGATCTCATCGGACTCAGCCTGGAAGAGCGAATCTATGTGAAAATGAGGAATGACCGAGAGCTTCGAGGCAGATTACACGCTTATGATCAGCATTTAAATATGATATTGGGAGATGGGGAAGAAACTGTGACCACTATAGAAATTGATAAAGAGACATATGAAGAAATATACAAATCAACACAACGAAATATCCCAATGCTCTTTGTCCGGGCAGACGGTGTTGTGCGAGTTGCGCCTCCACTAAGAGTTGGCTAAAATGGAGAATTTGACCTGTGTGGCAACATTTGGCTGTTTAACTGCTCCAGACATTCAGAGGACAAGGCTGCACACACATTGATACTGAGAAATGGTCAGGGTGTTTATTCACCCATGAAATAAGTTGATTTGCGAAAACCTTACAACATTGTAAGCTAAGTACCATTTCTGTTTCTCTCTTAGCTTCCACTAAACATGTTCACCAAGGTGCGAAACTGTTTTTCAGGGGTTAGTTTGCTCTATTGTTCTTGAAGACAGTGTCTCATGGTTTTTTTCTTTAAACTTGATGTTTCCTTTTGGATTAAAACAAAAAAGAAGAAGGAAGAAAGAGAAAGTGCCCAGCACTTATAAGGATTTGTCCACTTTTGCTTGAAAAATAATTGCTATCCTTGCCAGAAAAAAAAAATCTAAGCGCATACCTATGAAATGATTAAAAGTGCTGCACAACACATACATAGAATGAAGTAATTAACAAGGCCAGGACTGGGGTTGCTAATAGTATTAGAGTTAAACAAACTGTTAGTCCTTCTAGAATCTTAAGAGCTTACAACGATCAAGCTGGAAAAACAGGTTGGTGTCAGATTTTGAATACGCTTGCATTCCAGCCACAGGAGATCAATTTGTTCCACAAACTTCACTTGTGTATCTGGTATGAGAATGGAAATAAGAATTCAGTCTCTCTCCTTGACAACAGCCTACCTAGATGGGGGCAGAGAGTTATCTGAGAGCCTTGGTGGAAATCTCTGGGAAAAGCTTGGTAGCTCCAGATTCCTGGCAAGTAGAGGATCTATTTCTTTTAAATAGGGCCAGGAAAAACAAAGCTAAACAAGAAAGAGGAGGGCTGCATGAGAAGATCCTGTAATTCTGTATCTACCATGTACAGGGTGACAACAACGTCAGCACTGCTTGTTGACTTGACTTTTAGGCCCCAGCTACAGACCAGACAAAGAAAATATATTCAAAATGCAAATACTATTAGGCTCAATAACCAAAATATAGAGGTTGAGATGGCTGAAGTTAGTGGTGGGTACAATTTGTAAGTAACACTGAGTACATACTGTGCATGGTGGTGTACACCTGTAATCCCAGCACTCTGGTAGGCTGAGGCAGGAGGATTGTAAATTTAAGTCTAGCCTGAGCAATGTAGTCACTTAGCAAGACCCTATATCAAAAAATAAAAAAACAAAACAAAACGAAAAGGCCCGAGGATGTAGTTCAGTGGGAAGGCCCTGAGTTCGATCCTCAGTATTGGAAAGCTAAAAAAAAGAAGATATTGCATACAGCTCATGGATCAAAAACTAAAAGTCTAAGGTTGCTTCTTAAACTACCAACATGACTCACAGGAACTTCAGATACATAAATAATTATTTTGGAAAGGTATGAGCATGGGAGGTGAACTATGGTTTAAGAAGCTTAATTCTGTGGTTAAGGACTCAAAAAATAACAGCTCCAAACATCAGGTATAGGACAAAGGTAGCCATAGAAACAGCAACAGATAAAGATCAGAAAAAAAGTGTGAAATGAGGTAAGAACCTCTGTCTGGGCAGTGCAGATGAGATGCAGAGGGGAATGGACAGCAAATGTGTTGTCTGTAGCCCCCTTAGGTATAATTTTAATGGAGAAGTCTTTTGTTACTATTGTTTAGGTACTGGGAGCCAGTGAACAAGTTAGTCCTTTGGCTAACGACAAGATTAAAAAGGGGGATTTATGGGGCTGGGTATGTAGCTCACCACTAGAGTGCTGACCAGTAAAATGGTAGAGGTGTTTGACTTACAATACAATACAATTTGGAAGCTACAAGGAATAAATATGGAGGCCTGTCTTCGCTTCCATCTCCACCCTCCATTTCCCAGAGATAAACACCCTTCCACCTTTCTTTTCTCTTCAGGAACATTTCATGAACACATAGGCAAATATGCATGTACAGTGTGAACATTATTCCCATATGTCCCACTACAATTACTTGAAAGATCAGTAGCTGTAGCACTGTACACCTGTTATTCTGCCTCTTGCTTTATTCTTGAGTTTTCTTGTTGGTTTATTTTAGCAGCTGAATCATGTCCATTATGGCTGCAGGAACAATAAATGACAGGCCTATTTCCACATAGCTTCACTAACTGCATATCATTAAACTTTCAGATTTGGTCAGAGGTGAGAGATGGTATCTCAGTCAAGTGTGTGTATGTATGTATGTATTTATTTATTGATACCAGAAATCAAACTCAGGACTTTGCACTTGCCAGACAGGCATTTATGCTGCTGAGCTATATCCCCAGCCTCTCAGCCAAGTTTTCTTTATGCATGATGTTGAGAAACCTCTCAGATCCTTAAGAAGTATTTCCTTTTTCCAGAAACTGAGATTCTTATCTTTTGCCCATTTATGTTAATTAGTCCCTTCTTAATTAGTAGGAATTCTTTATTACATCAACTAGTCTATAGTTTTAAATATTTTCTTCTAGTTTGTCATTTGTCTTTACCTCTTGGTCTTTGCCTCACATCAAGTTTTTCTTTTTCCTGGTACTAGGGATTGAGCCCAGGGCCTTTGCACTGAGTTATATTCCCAGCCTCTTATTATTTTTTATTTTGACACAGTGTCATGCTGAATTACTAAACTGTGTAAGGCTGGCTTAAATTTGCCATCCTCCTGCCTCAGCCTTCCAGAACGTTGGGATTACAGGAAGTGGTCCAGATCATCCAGGTGAAAGGTCACCCAGCTAGGTCTGAACCAGGGCCCGGGCAGGAGGAGAATGAGGAGATCCTGGAGGTGGAAACCATAGGATTCAGTTGTTGGTTCACAGGGGAAAAGTAAAAGATGCCTGCTAGCTCTGTGATGCTAACTGCAGAGAAGGGATTCCTATTTTAGGAGTTCTGTCACTCAATCCTCAAATCCCCATCACCTGGTAGAAGCAGGTGGGATTCTCATCACCAGATTTTCAGACCCCCTGCGACCTCCAGGTCTCTTCTTCGGTCCAGCCCTAGCTTCCTGCCTGGTTGCTTCCAGCAACCAAGAAAGAAAGGCTCCAAATCCCAGCCCTTCGCGGTCAGATTAGAGGGGCCTTGTGCTGAGATCACACGAAAGTGGCAACAGGAGACCTCAAAAGTTGGCTCACAATCATGGTCCCGCGGTGACCTACTGGGTGGGTTCGGGAGGAGGACATTCTAAGGTCAAGTGAGGAAAGCTACTACGGCGGAGGTAGCCCGCCCCGGAACTGAGTGCCTGGCTAGGGGGCGGGGCCGTCCGTCGCGGCGTGTGGGCGGGGCTATGTCGGGCTGTACCAAGGGCTACGATTCTCAGGGGGAACTAAAGTGGCCGACTCGTCTCGGGAGCGTACACACGACTGGGGTAGATGGGGCGGCTGCCGTGGAGGCCACGCCCACCCCCCTACGACCTCTCTCGGGCAGTGGTTGGCACCTCAGTGGTGCGGGCCTGCGTTCTGTCCCGGTGCCACAGAGAGCTCTCTAGTCTCTCGCGGTGAGTGTTCTCTCAGGGAGTGCGGGGTGGGTGAAGTGCTGTCCCCAGGGCCCCCGGGAAGCTTCTGTCTAAGCGGCCGCCCGGTCCTTGGCACTGGGGAAGGCTCTCTGGCCGGTTCGCGACGCGTGTCCCGGAATGCTCACGTGAAAGGCGCGGCTTCCACCATCAGCCCTTTCCGAGGCGACCCTTTCCCTCGTACTGATTTCTGGCGGCGGCTGGAGGGTCGTGGTTTCCGCATCCCCGGGCCGAGAGCGCCCGGCTGGGCCATCGGCCGCTTGGCTCCAGTCCCCGCGTTCCACCCTTGTGTTAAGCTGCTTTTAGGCCCTGGGCCTCAGTTTCTCCATCTGTTCGATGGGGCTCGGGAAGCGGCGATTTATAGAGACCATTCATGCAGGATGCGCTCAGTGAGCGTAGATAGGATCCGAATCTGATCGTGCTGTGTCAGGTGGGCTGAATCCACAGCGCCTGGACATCGCACTGCCTGCATCCCTGAGGCAGTGCCCCCTCAGGTCGGTGCCGCTGCGATACACCTTTTTGCCTGGCTTCCTTGGGCAGCTGTGACCCCCAGGGCTTGGGGAGCAGATGGGTAAAAGCTTGAGGTGGCGGAGTTGGGGGAATGTGGTAAGGATG
This sequence comes from Hydrochoerus hydrochaeris, assembly GCA_004027455.1. NCBI lineage: Eukaryota > Metazoa > Chordata > Mammalia > Rodentia > Hydrochaeridae > Hydrochoerus > Hydrochoerus hydrochaeris. The sequence continues at coordinate 113,294 of PVLA01005965.1, forward strand.
GACTTCTGGGTTACTTGACCTCAACTTTTTGCTTTTCGTTTTTCCAAGGCGAGTCATCATTGTGTTAGCTACTGGCCAGTACTGGGGAGTTTAGAGTCATTTCAGTGAAAACGACTGCTTCCTTTCTTAGACCCTAAAACGTCAGACTTCTCTTTGAAACTGACCAAGCCAGAGAATAAGGCTAGCCCAAAAGGAGACTAGATTGGCATCCAGGGATCCAGGGTTTGGATCTTAGCACCTTGACAGGACACATAACTTCTTGGACCATCTGTTTTTTTTTGTCGGTGACACTAGTTGCTGGCCCCACAGAGTTGAGGTTTTGAGGAACAAGACAGTGTTTCAGAGAATGCTATTGAGAATTCATTGTAATGTTCTTTGTAAGCAGAGCAGTTATCTAACTCTGGGATCTGCTGTCTTCTGTACAGTGCTCAAACTCTTATGTCTTGTCTGCAGAGAAGGCCAAGATTCATTAAAACTCTCAGAGGAAATCCCCCTAAGTGATGGTGTTTGGGAAGACAGGCCAGTGTGACCACTTAGTAAACAGGGAACCCAGAAGGGTCCACTTTCTTTTTCTTAGGATCTCTCTAAGGACTGTCTTATTTTCCTTACGAGACTGTAGTTCTTGACTTTCATCATACCCTTTGATATGGGAAGAGGGTTCCTTGAAGATATAGCTTAATCATTGTCAAAAGTTACCAGAAAACAGGCCTACAATTGAGAGAATGGAATATTAGCTTGTAGTCATGATGGTCACTGGCCTTAACTCCCCCAAATTCTTCACATCTAGCACTTGAAAATAATAATTGCCTGTAATCCCAGTGCATGGAAGGCTGGGGCAGGAGGATTGCTCTGCGTTTGTGGCCAGCCTGGGTCACATAGTGAGTTCAAAACTAACCTGAATTACAGAGTGAAACTCTGATACAAAAACATAGAAACAAAACCAAAAAGTAATTGGAATTATTCATTGTAAGCAGATTTGAAATGAAACAAATCCAGGGATTTGGCACCTGGAGAGGTGACTATACCTGGGCAGTAGTTTATTAGAAGCCCTAGGATATGTCTGTTGCCTGACAAACCCGAAATTTTAGGACCTGCCATTTCATCTTGGCTGATAGTCCCTTAACCCCCTGAAAAATGATTGGGTTATGTAAATCTACATATACTTAGGAGATAGAGTGACCTTAGACTTACTTGGCAAGTCCACAGTATTTACTTGTTAAACCTGTCGAGTTAAAAAGAATCTAGCTCTTAAGATTTTTTTTTTTGTTTCTTTTTTGAGAGGAAGATTATGTAGTTGTAGGACCTTTCATGGTTTCACAGAGGCTTCAGGGCCTGCAGCAGGTTTGGCTTCTCCAAGCTGGTTTGCTTGCTTACTTGATTTATTTTTTGAGACAGGGTCTTGATATGCAGTGCAGGCTGGCCTTCAACTCACTGTGTAGCCCAGGCTGGGCTCGAAGTCGTGGTAATTCTCCTGCCTCAGCCTCCTGAGTGCCACCATGCCCGACTCTTCCCTAATCTTTAGGGAGGGAGGGTGCACTGGGTTGGGAAACAGAAATTGAGAACATGTCATTGGCATACCCTGCTAGGCCTGTGAGCCCTAGTTGGGTGCTTTGGGATTTACCTTTTTACTATGGGCTACAGATTCATTGTAAAAGTAAAAGGTTAGAGGATAGCTCAGTGGTAGAGTGCTTGCCTAGCATATGCAAGACCCTGTTTGATCCCCAGTGCCCAAATATAAAAAAACTAAAAGTTAGAAAATATGGCAGTGGAGAAATACTGTTTGCATACCAGTGTCTTTGTAGATAAAATATTAAGTGCTCATTATTTTGAAAACTACAGAAAAATACAAGATACTAAGCAACTTTCATGGCCTTATACTGAGACAAAAAAGTGACATTAGTATATAGGCTGTATTCTCCAGATATTTTTCTTCACATACCCAAACTTGTATTGTTTAAATATATGTATATTTTTTTACTTTAAACAGCAGGAATTTCTTATTACTTGAATACTTAAATACTTAAATAACTAATGATAGTAGGCATACAGTTCTCAGGCTGGCTTTATAATTTTTGGGGGGTGGGGAGTTTTGAGACAGGATCTTACTGTTTAATCCAGGCCAGCTTGAACTTGCAGCAGTCCTGCTTCAGCCTTCTGAGTGCACTGCCATGTCTGGCTGGCTTTTTATCTCTTAACATGGTTATCTTTCAAAAGATTTTGCTTTGTAAATAGCTATCACACTCTTACTTTAAACCCTTCAAGAACAGTTATTCCAGTAACTAGTATTGAAAGTAATTCCAGTTACTAGGTATCATGGAAGAAAGTTTATGTTGTTGGACGGTTTTTTATTTTGTTTTGTTTTGTTTTTTTATTTGTTTGCTTTTGCTATTATAAACTGCTGCAGTGCATGGGTTCTTTATTTTTTGTGTACGTGGGTATTTTTGTGTGGTGAATTCTTAGATATCGTAGAGCTGGAACAATGTATATGAGCTTTGAGATGGGTTTATTTCACACGTACTGACTACTTACTATGTGACAGGCACTATTTGAGATACCAATGAACAAGAGGCAAATTCCTCATGTATCTGACTTTCTAGTGATGGGGTGCCATACATCACTTGTCAGTTGATACTGCTAGGGAGAAAAATAACAGATGTACGCATGAGCAAGTGTTGTGTCACTAGAAGCTCGCATGGCCTCACACACCTGTAATCCCAGCATTCTAAGGAGGCCGAGACAGGAGGATGGAACGTTCAAGTCCCATCTGGGCAATTTAGTAACTTAAGTGAGACTCTGGTTTAAAAAAAAAAGAAGAAGAAGACTGGGCAGGGAACTCAGTGTGAAAGTCCTAAGTTTAATCTTTAGCGATGGGTTGGAAGAGGGAGCCACAAAATTTTGCAAAACACTCTCTGTTAATGTAGTATCTTATCTTCCCATCAGCAAGAATTTGTCAATTTAAAATTCAGAATTCGCAGGCCAGTTGTAATGACTGACTGCTAATGGCAGATGTGTTTGTATTTCAAGAAAAATTATGCCACATTCTGTGCCAAGTTTGTGTTACTTATATGCCCTGGCAGACATACATAGTGTCAGAATGTTATTTTCTTGTTATAAACCCAAGGTCCCTGTCACTGTCTGGAAAGCCATCTCAGAGATGGGCTCATAGGTCACGCTGTATTATCACATTTTCTGAAAATAGAGAATTTAATGGAGGAGAAATCTAATACATGTAGTTAATCAATTAAAAATATAATTGGTTCTCATGCCACAGAGTATGTGTTTTTGTTTGCTTTAATTTTTTTGGAGACAGTCTTGGTATGTAGTTCAGACTAGCCTTGAAATCGTTATGTAGCCCAGACTGGCCTTGAACTCACAGCAGTCTTCCTGCCTCAGCCTCCTAAGGGCTAGGATGACAGATGCTTGGGAAACTGAGGCAAGAGGATGGGGAATTTCAGGCCAGCTTGGGCAACATCGCAAGACCCTGTCTCAAAAAAAAAAAAAAAAAAACCAAAGCAACAACAGAAAGGAAACATAGATAAATATCTTTTAGAGAAAGAAAATGCCAGGTTTTAGTATATTATTTATTCATTTTTACCCAGGCTGTTGAACAAAGCTTTTGTCTTGTTGCTGTTCTGTGATTGCCGTATGACAGAGATTTAGACTTGCTGGTCAGGTGAGGAGAAGCCCTGGGTCAGAGGTGGCCTATCTTATTACAAAGACCATGGGCCCACATCAGGCTTCGGTGTCTTTGTGGGTCAAGTGAGAGTTAGAATCCCTGCTCCACCTGCCTCTGGGAGCAGTGCAGAGGTGTTTTCGTAGCTCTTGGCTCCCTTTTCTTCTTGGCAGGGTGGGATCCCTGTGGATGGCACTTGAACACACATTCAGCCCTTGGGATGTAGGCCTCTGTGTTCGGTCGGTTCAAGCCCTGGGGGACTGTGTTGGGAAGGGAAGCAAACACAACACTAAACACGCATGGCAGGGCCAGGCCACCTTCTTCTCAGTGTTGGGGCTGAACTACATCTCTAGCCCTTACTTAGCTATTTTTGAGACAGGGTTTCCCTAACTTGCTAAATTACCCAGGCTGGGCTCAAACGTGTGATTCTCCTACTTCCACCTTATGAGTGCTAGGGTTACAGGCCCATGCCAGCACCTGGCTCATGTATCATTTCTTTCTGATGAAGGCTTTTAACATATCCTCTAGATTTTTCAAGTGTACCGCTCATTCTCGTTACTCACCATCACCATTGTGCGGTGGCACCCACACTTCTTGTCTCGGCCTCTGTTGTTCCCAGTGCTGCGTGGTGTGGCGGCTCTGGGTCTTGCTAGGATGTATCGTGATCACAGCCTTTGGGTAGCCTAGTCCTTCTGGGTGACCTATGCCTTGATGGCAGGTGTCTTGACTGAAGACAGATCTAGGAATTGTCCCTTATTTAGAAGCAGAGACCTTCTTTCTCCCTTGTGCAACATCCGTGCATAGCTGAGAGTAGTTTCTGCTTTCCAGAAACTACTTATTTTCAAGCGTGGACTTGAATGTCATGATGGGGCCCGCAGGTGCCTCCAGCTGTGGTCTGAGTTCTTTGGGAAATAGCCTGTGGTAGGAAAATTGAATGGAAGAAGCTGGCTTTTGTCTGATGGCCTGTAATACAAGGAGGATGACAGACAGTGTGTCCTGGGTGAAGCTGATTGTGTGTCACTTTCCCTGACTTTATCTTCAGTGCCTTTTCGTGTGTCTCTCTCTCCACCCTGCCCTTTCAGAGTTCAGCTTCCACATCATGTCCTCCTCCAGTATTTGTGTTTGCATCTGGAGGACACTGTGATCTGGTGATACTGTGGCCTTCCCAGTATGTATCATCCTCATACTGGGCAGACTGGGGCTGTATAAATGTTTGCAGGGTTGGGCAAACACATAAACTTGTTGTCATCTTCTCAAAACACAATTGCAATGACTACAGGTCATCTGGGGTTGGTTTTCAACACAGCAAACACAGAAGGCAGTTCTTAAGTACACAAAAGGATGTGTTACCCAATTGAACCTGGCTTATTCCTGGGTGGGGTGTAGGTTGGTACACAGTTCAGCTGTCCTAGAGGTTTCCGCATGCATTTGTGGTCTTGTAAGAGCACTGTTTGTTGGTTCTGCGTAAGGGCTTCAGGACCTTTGTGATTCTTTATGAAAGCACACAATGTCAAGCAAACATGCTGGGCCTGGTCGGTTATGTAATGTGATGGAGAGCTGCAGGAGTAGCTCAGAGGGACAGCACGTGCTTAGCATGTGCGAGGCCCTGGGGCTGATCCTAGCACTGGAAAAAGAAGCGGCAGTAGCAAAAGAAAAGAGGATCTTGTAAAATGATTCACTAGGAAAGTCAGGAAACACCTTAACAATGATGAAAGCCCCCATCCCATCTATCTTCCTGGAAGCCCACAGCAACCAGTGCAGTCACTGTCCCTGCCATAATCTTGCCATCTTCATGGTCCCATAAGCTCTAGGTATAAAAGATACCTTTCCCCTTTTCATCCTGAATGTCCCGCCACCATTAAGTCCTGTCTTTTTTTTTTTTTTTTTTTTTTGTACCAGGGGTCAAACTCATGACCTCATACTTGCCAGGCAGGCGCTTATACCGCTGAGCAGTAACCCCAACCCCTAGTCCTGCCCATTTTTGTTCTCTGAGTCTCTTACAGCTGTGGCCTCTAGCCCTTTATTTCTTCCCAGTTACCTGTTTGAGGCCGTAATTCTTCATTCTTCCCCTCCGTTTATTTATTTATTTTTGAGACAAGGTCTCCCTGTGTAGTCCAGGCTGGGTTTGAACCCATTATGTATCTCAGGCTGGCCTCAAACTCACAGTGACCCTTTTGCCTCAACCTCCCAAGTGCTGTGTTTACAGGCTTAATAATTTTGTGAGGTGGAATGGTACTAGGGATCAAACCCAAAGCCTCGTGCATGCTAAGCACACATGTTATCACAGAACTACACCCCTAACCTGTTCAGGAATTTAAAATCACTGTCTTATTGTTGGGTGTATGCCTTTCTTTTCCATGTACTTCTGTAGAGGATATAAAGTGGTTTATAATAGAGGGACTCTCATTCCTACAACCTTATTGGCAAGGTGGTTGGAGCAGAACATGGATTCTGAGAGCAGGGGCTTCCCTGTCGCTTCAGTGTGTGGGACAGCGCCAGCTAGAAGATAGACTCTGGTATGAACTGGGTGAGTGGATGGGTACGCGAGTGGATCAGGAGGGTTGCTCTCCAAGTTTATCACTTGCCTTGTTCCTGCATCCAACTGAACCTGGATGTCAAATTGAGTCCAGGTTTTATTTTTAAAGATTTCTTAAGGTACAATATGAATTTTTGGTAGGACTTTAGTTTCCCATCAAGCTATGATATTTTATGTTTCAAGTTCATTGTGCAAATGAATGTTTTCAATAATTCAGTGATCATTTTAGAATGGAAAAAGTGTATTCATATCCTTTCTAGATCTTTCTAGATCAGTCACCTGGATGCCAAAGGCATTAATGGATTTTCTTACTGTAAAATTTCTAATGAAAATACGCAAAACAGGCCTAGGTTAACCAGAGTATCTGCTGTCTGGCAGGTTCTGTGCCAGGTGTTTCTTTCATATAAGCGTCATAACAAGTGCTGGTGAAGGACAGTCATGTGCACGTAGGTGGCAGCTCTGGCATTTGGACTGAGGTCTGTTGAGCCACAAGGTTCCCATTCTTTTATGGCTCAACTGGGTTATAAATATGTTGGCTTTCAAGTCCTGTGTTCTGCCCTGGGAAACCAGAAACCATGGACACTACGAAGAGCCGAGAGCCTAGCATTGAAAGGACCCTCGCAGAAGAGAAGTTGTGCTCCAGAACAGGCCAGGGCAGCTGTTGTGTTGGCACACAGCTCAGGACAGAGCCTCCTGGAAGTCCAGCTAGAAGTGAAGACAGAGAAAGTGGGGTTGCGTAGCACACGTCCCTGAAGAGAGCAGGCAGCTTGATTTACCCCAGATGTGCTCTGCCTGGACCCTTATACAGCAGCCACTTAATAGGGCAGCAGGCAGAGCCCTGCAAGCGTTTGCAGAGCACCTCATGTGGGCCGGGTTCTAGCACTGAGACCACAGAAGCTCTGAGACCACACTTGTGTGCAGACAAGACCAACAGGATGAGAGGTGATGAGGATGGAGGCTGGGTGGAGGGAAGGGTGCAGAGAACAGGAGTAGTGTCCACAGTGGCCTTTGGGGGACTCAGGCAGGCAGGGGTTGGGGCTGCAGGCTCAGTTTTAATGCTGTGAGGGCAGACGTAGGAACGGAGCAAGAGAGCAAAAGCAGAATGGTGCAGTGTAGCCTGCATGATGACTCTCAAAGGGCTGACATAGTGAGCAGGAAGAGACGCTCTGCCTGAATGAATGCAGGTGGAGAAGTAGAAAAGCCTGGACACTTTCTTCTAATTCTTCTTTTTTTTTTTTTTTTGAGACAGGGTCTCGCCATGTAGTCCAGGCTGGCCTCAAACTCACTATATAGCCCAGGCTGGCCTTGCACTTGGGGTGATCCACCTGCCTTGGTCTCCAAGTGCTAGGATTGCAGGTGTGCACCACCATGTCTGTTCCCAGCCACTTTCTTTCCCCTTAGTGTGCTGTGCTTTGGGGCATGGAGGGGATCAGTAGCTCTCGTCTGGGGCGTCTTGTAAATACCGAGCTGGGCCTGAGGAGCACTAGGGGTGGGAAGACACAAGATAGCTCCAGCCACATAGCAGCTCTACCATGTCCTTTTTGGGGAGTATTAGTTTTGAGCAATAATGTCACCTGATGGCAGGGTAGGATTATCAATGCGAGAATGTACTGACGGTTCTCACAGAGTTGCTCCAATGTCAGTCTGGGTTTGACTCACACTGTGTCAGTTTCCTTCTGTTGGCCAGGATCCTTTAACCTTCGTGATAACTACAGCTCACGTACCTGAGGGTTGGTTTGTGTTTCAGGGCTGGGCTTTGAGCCGAGGGCTTCCCAGCCCGAGAGTCATTGTAGGTGCTTCGGACCGGATGTCATTACACTCAGTGTTTGTTTATTAAAAGAAATGAATGAGACAGTCAAGGCAGATACGAGCTCTCAGGTTTTAAAACTAAGCTTTATGGGTCACAAGCTAAGTTTGCAGAGTTGCTCTGGCTGGACTCACACTCGTGATCCTTCTGTCTCAGCCTCCCAGAGAGAGCCAACAACTAGCTTCAAGTTCCTTTCTTACATAACCAAGCTACAAAAGTCAATGTTAGGAAATTATCATTTATATACTATCTTATCTAATTTAGCATTTATTTGTAGTTTGTCAGTAATATCTTTTATAGTAGAAGAAAACTCTTTTTTTCCTGGCCCCAAATCTAATGTCAGTTAGCCATTCTTTTTCTTTGATCTGGAATAATCTTTTTTTCTTTCTTTCTTTTTTTTTTTTCCAGTCTTTCAGTACCTTGACTTTTTCCAAAATGTCAGACCACTTCTTTGTAGAATGTCCCAGTTTAGGCTTTCATGATTTCTTTTTTGTTTTTGGAGACTGTCTTGCTATGTAGTTCAGGCTGTCCTTGATCTCACTATGTAACCCAGCTGGCTTCCCACTCAGTGATCCTTTTGCCTCGGCCTCCTGAGTGCTGGGATTATAAGTGTGGGCCAACACACCCAGCCAGTGATTACTTGTGATAAGATTTAGGTTATGTATTTTGCATGGGGCAACCCAGAAATGGTGTTGCTTAGCACCTGATGCCATGTTGTCCCAGTAGTGGGCCTGCTGACCTTTTTTCACTTGGTTATCTTAGTGTTAGCCAGGTTCGCCACTGTAAAATTTGGGTTTTCTTTTTGTAATTAATAAATTGTTCATCACATGCTCACAAGTTCTAGCATTTATGATTCTTGAAACTGTCATCACTGCCTGTGGTTTAGGTATGATCTGAATCCCTTAAGGGCCCATGTGTTCTAAGTGGGTCTCCTGTTTCATGGCACTGGAACCTTTAAGAGCTGGGGCCTGTTGGAAGTAATGAAGTCACTGATAGTGCTACCTTCAGAAGGAGTTTTCGAGACAAGGTCTTGCCATGTAGCCAAGGCTAGTCTTGAACTCAAGATCCTCCAGCGTCAGCCTCCAGGTGCTGGGATTTATAGGCATGTGCCACCACATCTGGCTTCAGAAGGAATTGTTTTTGTCTAGATCTTATAGGACCTTATTAGTTCTCAGAGAGAGTTCTCAGAGAGGGTTAAATTGCAGTCTGGTGTCTTGTCTTGCCGTGTGATCTCTCCCACACATGCCATCCACCATGTGACACAACCAAGGGGACCCTCACTGTAGCTGAGCTGCTGTGAATACCATACCCTTGAACCTCCAGGACTGCAATCCAGATAAGACTCTTTTTGAAAATAAAGTATCCAGCCTCTGGTGTTTAATTATAGTAACAGAAAACAGACTAATATAGTTACAACGATGGTGCTAATTAGTGATTTTCTAAGTCCTCATTCCTTCCATATTTATGAGTTGGCATAGAAGAATTTAAGTTGATACAGAAGAATTTAAGCTTCTTGCCAATGTACTTATTTATGTTAGTATTAACTGTTCTTTTATCCCATGCATTATAATACATTCCTAAAGTTATTTATTTTAAAGCTTAAATGTTCTAGTTTGGGCCAGTAGGAGCCCCTTCAAGTATACTACTGGGTCCTTTGACAAATTCCTATCATTTCTTGCTCTCTGACTCAGCAGATAACCCAGGGACATCCACTACTTTTCACATTCAGTTCTGGGGTTGGCCGTATCCCCAAGGAGATCTGGTGCTGAGTGTGACCATCACTACCAAGGTGGCATTGCTTCTAGGCCAGCTCACTAGACAAAACCAGGAAATGCAAACACAAGGGCATTGCTGTACCTGTCTTTATATGTTAAGTCAGTTGTATATACCAATTGGTGTCACCAATGTTGGCCCAAGTCTACGACATTCATTTTTCCTTCTGTCTTTTCTTGTTTGGAACTTCCTTCCACAGTAAGAAAACTAGCTCCTATTTATTTATTTAAGACAGGGTCTTGCTGGGTAAACATGTAGTTCAGGCTAGACTTGAACTCACTATACTGCCCAGGCTGGCCTTGAACTCATGGCAGTCCTCCTGCCTCAGCTTCTCAGAGTGCTGGATTATGGGATTATTCCCAACCCTTTGTAAAATTTTTTTGAGACAGCATCTTGCTGAATCACTAAATTTTCTGGGCTGGGCTCAAACTTGCAATCCTCCTGCCTCAGACTGTTGAGAGTGCTGGGATTACAGGTATGAGCTTGTCTTCCCATGTATTAATTTGTAATTTCAGAGGTAGCACACAACTACCAGTCATCTCAGTATCAAAGGACAGAGAAACAAAGCTAGCTTTCGATACCCACCACCACAGTCGTGTTCTAGGACATCTTAGATAGGAGATAGCCTCCTAAATCATTTTTCTGAAGAAGCAAGAAAACATTTTTTTCTTTACTGGTTTAATGTTTGATGTACTGTTTTTCTTTTTTCCTTCAGTACTGGAGATTGAACTCAAGCCCGTGTTTGCCCAGTCAGGCACTCACCCACCATTGAACTGCACCCCGCACACACACACACTGAGCACTGAACTCAGGGCCTTGCACTACAAGCACCCTTATCACTGAGCTACATCCTTAGCCCACCCCCTTTAAAAACTTATTTTGAGATGTGGTCTAACGAGATTGTCCCCGGTAGCCTTGACTTTGCAGTCCTTCTGCCTCAGCTTCCCCAGGTGCTAGAATTACAGGTGTGCACCACCACACAGCACACCTTTTGTTCTAATGTTTAATGTTTGGGCAGTCTTTTCATTGGAGCACAGGAGGACTATAATTCTGCATAACTGTTTTTGGGTTTTGTTTGTTTTTTGTTTTGTTTTGGTTATTTTGAGACAGTGTTTCCTTTTGTACTTCAGGCTTGGCCTTCAACTCACTATGTAGCCCAGGCTGGCTTCAAACTCAGGGCAATCCTGCTGCCTGAGCCTGCCAAGTGCTGGGATGACAGGCATGCGCCACCACACCTGGCTTGCATAGTTGTTTTTTGACAGCTGCATCGAATTCCTTGTTTGGATTAAAAAGAGAAGCATCCAGTTGGAGCCTGTTACCAGCAATGCCACAGGGAAGCGAAGCGTACTCCAGGGAGAGAATTACTAGGCCCAAGGGCCTGGGCATTTTTGTGCCCTAAAAAAAAAAAAAATTGGTTTAAATTATTTTTGATTAACACACACTTTTTAAAAAGGCAAACAACAAATGAAAAATAAAGCGGGAGAAAAATGAAAATCTCATTACCCCGTGGTGGTATTTTTGTGATGACTCCTTGTTATGTGTAGACATAAATACTTTTATACACTTCCCACACAACATTGTTTTGTGGACACATATTTAGTTAGCCACACACAGCAAAGTGCACACATCTTGAATACCCAGTCTGAGGCATTTTTGCTTACATCAGTTCCCCTGTAACCACCGGCCCAGCTCGGGAGAGCAGACACCATCGTGCAGACTGAAGCTCCTTGGTGCCTCCTGCTCAGTGCCCACGTTGCTCAGTGCCACACCCCAGCCTCGTTGCTGTAGATTGCTTTAGCTTGGTCTTAGAGCTCCTCTGTAGGTGAGTCAGACAGTAGCTAATCTGGCTTTGGCTTTGGCTTTTCTCTTTCCACATGTGTCTGTAAGTTTCATCCTTGTTAATTGCATTTCTCTGATTTTTTTTTTCTTTCTTTTTTTTTTTTTGTGGTATTGGGATTGAACCCGGGGCTTTCGTGCTGAGCTATATCCTCTGCCCTTTTTATATTTTACTTTGAGCCACAGTCTCAGTAAGCCTCTAATTTGCTCAGGTAGGCCTTCAACTTGTGGTCATCCTGCCTCAGCCTCCCAGGTTGCTGAGATTACAGGTGTGTAACACTGGAGTAATTAATTCATTCTTTTTTGCAACTGTGGTCACTTGAGCTTGGCAGGGTAATAGGCACATTTATTATGGCTCCATTTACTGTTTTTTTTTTTTTTTTTTAATCGGTACCAGGGATCGAACTCACGACCACAGGCTTGCAAGGCAGGCGCTTATGCCACTGAGCTAAATCCCCAGCCCCAGCTCCATTTATTGTTGCAGTAATAAATCGTTTGTTATTAACTGTATTACTGTACTTATTACATTTATTGCAGTGTAGCTACATTTATTACTTTATAAGTACAGTACGTTTATTTATGCTTTGTGCTAGGCACTGTTTTAAGTGTTCTACTCCTTAGTTTATTTAATTATCACAACCCAATAGAGTAGAGTAGGTACTTTTACTACCATAATCATGTCTGACTTTTTTTATGTCTGTGACTTTTTACCTGGTTGAGAAAGTTCCTCTTGCTTTTAGTTGATTGAATGTTTTCCTATGAATGGATGTTGAATGTTTGTCAGGTGCTTTTTGTGTCTATCCAGATGATCATGTATTCTTTTTTGAGGGGTACTGAAGATCAAACTCATGACCTCATGCTTGCCAGGTAGGCGCTTATGCCGCTGAGCTAAATCCCCAGTTCCATCGTATATTCTTAGATCCTTTTGATACAGTGAATTACATTGGTTTTTGAGTATTGAGCCAATCTTGTTTATATACAATTGTGATAGTGTGAGTTATATATATATGTTTTGCTGATTTTCTTTGCTATATTTTAGACTTTTGCATCTATGTTTCTGAGTTGACTTGCTCTTTCTTTCTTTCTTTCTTTCTTTCTTTCTTTCTTTCTTTCTTTCTTTCTTGTTCTTTGTTTAGTTTTAGTATCAGAGCACCTCATAAAATGAATTGGAAGTCTTCTCTTTAGTTTTTTGAAAAAAAAATTTTGTTTTTTTGGGTGGATTTTTTTGAAATGGTCTTGCTGTGAGTTTACTGGCCTGCAACTCACAATCCTCTTGTGTCCCCCTCCTCAGTGCTAGATTGCATGTGTGCCTGCATGCCCAGTTTCGGTTTGATATCATTGCTTCCTTAAATGTTTTGTAAAATTTGCCAATGAGGTCACATGCTCCTGACATTTACTTTTGGTCAAGATTTCAACTACTAAATCAAATTCTTAGAGAACTAGTCATGTTTTTGTTTTTTTCTTTTTGAGACAGGGTCTCACTATGCAGTGCAGGCTGGTCTTGAGCTCACTTTGTAGCCCAGGTTGGTCTCAAACTCGCAATGATCCTCCTGCCTCAGCCTCCCGAGTGATGGGCGTGAGCCACCATGCCCGGCAAGATTTACGTTTAATTTAAACTCTACCCTTTAGCAGGGGAGTGACCTCAGACAAACTGCTTAAACCCTCCGAGTTTTAATTTCCCCTTTTAGTAGGTTTCCCTACTTTCTCTGGGCAAGTTCTTCTCTTCCTGCTCTGCACGCTGCAGTCCTCAGTAAACATTTGGGGTAGAGTATTTCTGCAGTTTGACTGCCCTGTCAGCTCTTTCCTTGACCAGATAGTTTGTGAATGTCAACACAGCAGAAACCTTGTGCTTTTCCTCTCCAGACCAATCCTAGCCTATATCTAGATTCTCAAAATATTTTAATAGATAAAGGGTAGAGAAATAACAAAGCACATAGTGCTGCATCAAATCAGACCAGTAGTGCAGTCAAAGAAAATATCATTATACAGGACCATCTAACAACATGAAAAAATGTTTTAAATAATAAAATACTCAGCTTTTGGTGAGTATGTATATGCATATGTATAATGTTGTATTTGTGTATGGGGAAAGTAAAGGAGAATTCTAGAGAGAAAATAGCCATGTGGGGAGCCAGCTTGTGGTCTGAGTGTTCATCCTTTAACCTGTAACACTTAAGCACAGTGACTTGAGAGGTGGTGAGTTCCCCGTCCCTGGAGGCTATGCAGGCAGAGGTTGGCATGCCACTCAGCAGAATGGACTGGAAGGCAAATAGCCTGCGGTGTTTTCCTCTCTGCCCTGGCGGACGGCAGGTTCTGTTGCTCCTGAGGCTGCGAGGAGCAGTGAAAGTGCTATTTGGGAACAGCTGCTGTCTGTGGGGCAGCCAGCTTGCATTCAGCCCTGGTGTCTCCTGCTGAACTGAGAGCCAGCCAGGCCCCTGTGAAGCAGACTGTTCTCGGGACTGGTGTTTAAGTGAAAGACACCCTCACTGCCTCGCCCTCCACAGGCTGCTCCAGGCCTCCATTTCTCCACCTCCTCTCTGTCCTTAGGATCTGCTACGACTTGCAGTGGCCACTGTCTGCCTTGTTTTTCCTCAGCTGTTTAAGGGTGTGTGTGTGTGTGTGTGTGTGTGTGTGTGTGTGTGTGTGTGTGTGTGTGTGTGTGTTTCAGAGGGGTGAAAGAAGATCCAAGAGTCCATAGCTGAATTGTAACCCAGAGACTTGGAGCTCTTCCTCTAGCACTGTCACCAAGCAGCCAGCTCAGTCTCATGAACATTAGTGTGGTCAGTCTGTGGCCCAGCACAGGGTGTGGGCACTTTCTTGGTCCCTAAACCCATGTTACCCACCTTTTGTTGTTCTCTCCTCACCACAGCTCATTCCATTTCCAGACAACACCTTTGTCAAAAAATCTTGGAGGAGAACTAGGTAAATCTGTCCTCCAAGATGTTCCTTATTTCTTGCTCAAAAATCAGGGACCCACCACACCTAAATCTTTTCTGTAAGGTAACCTCTAATTCATTTACTGTTCCTTGTGTGACATGTTCCTCGTGTGAGTCCTTCCCAGGGACTCGTGGATTCTGTTCTAGTTTGTCTCTCATGCTAAGCATGGAGCCTAAGTGAGTGAGAACTAGCGCACCTTTCAGTGGGGAGGGGCTGTTGGCATGGCCCGGCTCCATTCTCCCGTTGTGAGAGGCAGGTGGCCAGTGCTGGGCTCTGTGTGTGTCTGGGGTGGTTCTGATTGCTTTTGAGGGTATTCTTGCACTTATTCCTGCTGATGCCCTAGAAGCAGAACCAGACCTCAGAACTGGTGTCCCCAGAATTCAAAGTAACCAGACAACTTCACTCCTCTTTTTTTTTTGCCTTATTTTTATACAAAATTAATAGCAGGGACAGAATGAACCACTGTGAGCACCTGTGAAATAGTTTGTGCTAGTAAATCTCCTGAAGCTGCCTCCGAATAAAGTGACTAAATTATACCCGTAACATTGCCTGGAACATATCGCTGCAGCTCATGGGAGCTGTGAGTTCAGGCCGGGTGGCCGAGGCCCCACAAGTCGTAGCCGGCAGCCCTCTGGGGCACGGTCAGCTGGCTGTGTGCGGGGAGCCTGCTGCTTCTTGCCAAGTCATCCTCTCACACGTGTAACTCTGGGACCGCCTTCCTCTTTCAGAGCTCTGCGTCAGACACAGACCAGCCACATGTTTCCAGATTAAGCCCTGTTATGTGGGGGAAAGGCAGTCAGCTGGGGGTGTTGGGTGTCTGCTGGAGAATGTTCTATAGGACCACGTGGTCCAGGCTCCATGACCTTGTTGATGTTGCAGGTTCAGGCACTGTCTCTGCTGTCACTTTCCTGTGGCAGCCTTCTAATCGTATTGCCATCTCGCCCAGTTGGCCTCAGGGCCTACGGCTCAGAGAACGGAGTAGCACTCAGAGCTCCTGGTCTGGTCTTGGTCTCTTACTCGCCATCCACATGCCCTGCATGCACACATATCACCTCCTCCCTGCGGGGGTCACACCAGATCTACAGGTTCTGCACCTTCATGCTTTCTCTCTTGGGAACTCCTGTCCCCTACCTGACTTGGCTGGTGAAGCCAGCTCACTCTTTACACCCTAGCTCTGCTGCCAGCCCATGGGTGCTTCTTCCGGGATTGTCTTACACCTCCTTGTCCTCCTCTTCCTCAGAGCTGTTTTTCCCACACCCTGCCTCCCTGTGGCATGGTGACCGCTCTGATATATCTGCCCTTCTAACAGGTAGAGAGCTCCCTAGGATTGGAGTGCTGCTTCCTTCTGAATCTGTCTGGGCAGTTAGTTCCTGCTGTGGGGTAGGGGATCCTCAGCTGTCGACTGGATACATGGAGAGCAGAATGATGTTTTATACTGACTCTTTTCAAGTGCCCAGTTGAGACTGCATACTCTTAAGAACAGGACCATGCCTGTCTGGCAGTCCCCAGTATCTTCAGTGGGCAAGTGATGGAACAGCCAGTGGGAGCATCCCAGTACAGGTATGTGTTCCAGGTCTGCTTTGGCAGGAGTGCTCAACAGCACTGGGCCCACAGGGTAACAGGTATTGAGCTTTCTGGCGTGTGTCTAGCACCTCCAAGGACTGAGAGGCCACTCATATTGTCTAGTGTGTGAATAAAAGGGCTCCCTCAGGGGTCTCTTTATGCTTATTTTACATATAGTTCTAGTACATAAGAGGATCTGATTCTCCAGTTCAGTAGATTCACAGCAGCTAATTAACAGTACAGGAGCAGGTTTAGGATTGCAGGTGCTCTGATGATGGTGAGACTTATCCTACCTGTGAGAAAGCACTATCAAAGATGTAGGAGGCTACCAGCCCACAGCCTGGGGTGTCCATGGCCCTAATGAGCCTTCCCTGGCTCATTGGGCCCTAAATACATCACACAGTGATACTATGACTCAGAGAAGTCTGGAAAAGTCCCTCCCTATTGGACTCCAAGAGACAATGGGGAAGTAATTACCACATATTAGAAATAGCTTCTTAGCATGTTAGAGTTTTCTGTTCCATTCTGTTCTGTTCTTTTCTGTTTCATTCCTTTCCATTCTGTTCCATTCCTTCTTTGATACTGGGTCTCATTATGTGGTTCAGGCCAGCCATGAACTCACAGCAGTCTACCTGCCTCAGCCTCTCGAGTGCTGGGATTACAGGTGTATGGTGCCACACCTGGCTGTCAGGTTAGAGTTTCTGAGTTGGTTATAATTCTTGGTGATTATCCACATTCCTTTACAGAGAAACCAGAGGCCCAGGGAAACTGAGGAACCAGCAGGACCTGGGTTGGATTTTTCAGTGCTCTTTGTAACCAAGTGTACTTTAGTTATCTGGAGCAGGTGCTAGGAAGTATTTTCTGTAAGAGGCTGAGTAAGAATGTTTCATATTTTCAGGCCAAGAGATGAGGATAAAATTTACAATATTACATCGGTAGTTATGTAGTAGCAGAGAAAACAGATTTCTACATTTTTTGTTGATGAAAGTCCAGTAGTATCCCATACAACTTTTTTATGTAGGTCCTCTAATAAGAGGAATGGAATTATTTATGCACATTTAGTTTCTCTATCATCAAAATCATCTGCCAATATGGATATTCCTATATAGTTAATGTTTATTCAGACTTACTATTCAGCCCACCTCTTGGACTTATGCCCTGTCTTTTTAATTTTTTGGTACAGTTCTGTACATCTTGTTTATTGAGCCACAGTGTCTTTTTTTGTACAGTACACCTTGTTTGTATAGTGCTGTAACTTTTGCTGATCGCACCATAGTTTTATATTCCGTTATATATTATAGTACTGTGTGGAAGAAATAGGCAAATAAAAGCAGTCATCAGATTGGAGTTTCCTTTGACTATTTCTTTGTTCTGAATATTGTACATGCTGTTGGGAGTTCTTCATTTAGCGACCAATTCAAGTTACCAAGTGAATGGAACTTGGTTGTTAGGTGAGAAAGTTCTGTACTCACCCGTTAGTGATGATTTGTATTGAGCTTCTGAATGGCTTGTCTTTGAACACATCTTTTCAACTGACAGTTACTGCCGAATAATGATGTCAGACCATGAGCAGGTAATTTTAATGGAAATATTACTCATTGGATGTCAGCCTTTAAAAAATTCTCTTAGTTTGTCCCCTTGATATTTTCTTGTTAGCATATTTTAGATTGAAGATCAGTCACTTTCACTTGAAAGTTAGGTGGCAGTTCCTTGACTGTATAGTCAGATGAATTTCTTTTTTTAGTCAGATGGATTTTTAAATCAGACATTTTCCTTGTATTCACATCAATACCTGAAAAATGCTGCTGGAACTATGGTTTAAGCTCAGAAAAATGTGAAACTTTTTGTGGGAATAGAGATGTCACTTCTTGTTGAACACATGACCATTCCAGGAATGGTTCAAAGCAGCTTGATTTTACTTGAATCAAACAACCATAGTTTCATTGGAATGGCTTTACTTTGTAATTTTATTTATTTATTTTAGTTTCATTTTAAAATTTATTTTGTTTTTTTGAGACATAGTCTCACCGTGCAAGCCAAGCTGCCCTTGAACTCACAGCTCTCCTCCTGCCTCCACCTCCTGAGTGCTGGGATTACACACAACCTTGTAATTTTAGATTAGTCTCATTAAGAAATATCATTTCTAGCTGGGCATGTTTGTGCATGCCTGTAATTCCAGCACTTGGGAGGCTGAGGCTGGAAAATCATTGCAAGTTCAAGACTAGCCTGGGCTACAAAGTGAGCTCAAGGCCAGCCTGAACTGCATAACAAGACCTTGTCTCAGAAAGACCAAAAAAAAAAAAAAAAAGAGAGAGAGAGAAAGAAAGATCAGTTCTACAGCATAAGCTAATTTCCAATGCCGTTCAGCACGTAACAATAGTGGTTGACAATCCCCGGTACTAAAAAACAAAAAAAAGAAAAAAAAAGAAAAAGAAAAGAATGTTCCAGGGTTGGGGGTTTAACTCAGCGGTGTAAGCACCTGCCTGGCAAGCGCAAGGTTGTGAGTTTCATTCCCAGTACCAAAAAAAAAAAAAAGTACCAAAAAACAATGGTGGTTGAAGATACTTCTTATTCAGAAAAATTTTAATATAGTCTCAAAACGTACCCACACTAAACTTTACCACTGCCATGCTATTAAACTGTTATGTGGCAGGACTGGTAGACAATTCAACTTCTTCCAAAAATAATTCATAGAACTGACAGTGATGACAGCAAATAAAATTCACTGTTGATATTCCTGACTCAAGAATATAGTAGAGTTTTTTCTGCATAGTGTCTACTGATGAATACGATAGTGAATAACCATGAGCTTTAAACACCTTACATTTTTCACAGAATGCACAGTGAAGCCAGCGCTCCACCACCACCACCTGGTGGTACCAGGATGCCCATCACAAGGTAGCAACGGAGGCCAGGTAGGGTGCAATAACCTATTCTAGAGTTTGTTAGTGGAGGCCCAGTGGGGAAAAGGGCGTCTGCTTAGCAGCAATGCGTCAGCACCCTCCTTCCCGACCTATTGCTAAAAGGTTCAGTGCCCAGGACACAATACGAAATTAACTTACCAAGAACCACAAAAATCTGCACTCGAATGGAAGACAGATTTTTCACAGACATGAGCATCAAGATGACTTAGGTGTTGGAATTACACCAATATAACAGTGGCCAAAACAAAAAATGACTAGGCATGGTTCAAGGCCAGCCTGAACTATTTAGCAAGACTGCCTCAAAAAACAAAAACAAAAAACTCAGTGAGTGGCTCCAGTGCAGAATACAGACAGGAAAGCATCATTGAATGTGAAGATACAATGGTAGAAATTATATCTACAAGATATAACAAGAAAAACTTAGGCTAGAGGGAGAGGCAAAGAGAAACTGAGGGTCTCATGGGACTAAAAACAAAAAATTTAGCCTTTGGAGCTGGGATGTAGCTCAAGTGCTTACCTGGCTTGCACAAGGCCCCTGGGTTCAAGCCTCAATTTGGGGAGGAAAAAAAAAAAGGTTTAATCTTTATGTCTTTATAATCTCACAAGAGGAGAGAGAAGGCAGGGCTGAAAAAATACTCAAAAACATAAAAAATAAAAGTTTTCAAATCTGGCAAAAGACATAAATCTACAGATTTGAGAGGCTGAGCAAACCCCAAACAGGCTAGCAAGGGATCGGAATCATGCTTCTGGGCCCTGCTCTTTAGATTGACTGGAAGGGTATACTTTCCCCTGAGCACTGCAGTTTCTGAAGGCAGAGCTAGAAGGCAGCTGTAATCCCAGTGGTCTGGGAGGCTGAGGCAGGGTGATTGCAAGTTCAAATTCATCCTGGGTAACTTAGTAATTTAGTGAAACTTTGACTCAAAAAATAAAAAGAACTAAAAATAGCTCAGTGTGAATACACTAGGTTCAATCTTCTGGGTTGCTTCCCCAGTACTGCTAATAAATAATTAAAATACAATATAGCAACTATTTACATAGCGTTTATATTGTATTAGGTATTGTAAGTCATCTAGAGATGACTTAAATATACAGGAGGATATACATAATTATACACAAATACTGTACAATTTTGTTAAAGGACTCAAGAGCCCTCAAGGATTTTGGTATCCACCAGTTCTTGGAACTAAGTCCCTTGACAACCAAAGGACAGCTATATAGTTTTTGTGCTTCTCTGCCTTTGTGTTGTATTTTATAATTAAAATGAGAGCTCTGTTATGGAGATATAATTCATAATAAAAGGTGAAACCCATGCTGCTGTTTTTGGGGTGGAAGACCCCGTGGCAGGTCTTTGGCAGATGTCTCTAATTTTACAGATAAGAGCATTGATGCCTACCTCACAGCTTATACACGAGTCAGTTATCTAATAAATATGCAAATTAATAAATAAGGGGCTTGAGCAGGATCCCAGTCAGTTGGTGGCAGGACAGCATGGCTGAATCCTGGTCCAGTCACAAGTTACTCTTCCTGTGTTTCCATTTCCTCCCTCCTTCCTTCCCTTCCTGACAAATATGGCGCTAGGCCTGTGAGCCTGTCTTCCTTTCCACCTCATCCTATGACAGTGGAAAGAATAAAGTCACAGACTGAGTACTCTTCTGGGGCAGAGTATTGCTCAGGCTCCCAGAGTTTCCTTGGAGCCCCTGTGGAGACCTCAGATTGACCATCTCCTGGTCACCCTGTGACCCCCTGATATGGAGGACAGTATCAGGATGGGCAGAATTTCCCCACGGAAAGACTTCACTGCAGTACAGGATGGTTCTCAGGCTGCGAGGGTGGGTGCTCAGGCTCCCAGAGTTTCCTTGGAGCCC